>JAOVVB010279199.1:0-17480 GCA_028570985.1 Heterobranchus longifilis | reverse complement strand
CTTTCAGTGAATGATTGTAAAGATCTACAAAGAATATGTTTACATCATTTTCGTGGAGGTGTTCCACCGAAACAGGTAGCCTTCCGACACTATTTTGTAGATGCACCGTTGGGGGGTGATTGTGATTGGTCTGGCTATGAGAGACTAAACTTAGTACAACATTGTAGTCATTCCTCCTGTCCATACTGGCTGTGGAAATATCCCATCCTAACACGAGACAGTAAAAGACAAGGGACAAAATCTACCATCCTGCAACCGTGCAAAAATGCATGCTAAAGTTCAGCTTAAGATGCCAAAACTCCAGCAATTAGTTGAAGCGCTAATATGAGGCATCAAGAGTGTGAATTCCTCCAAAGTGATATTTTCACACATACGTTTACTTGCCGAGGGATGCTTCCTGCAGGAACATGTATTTTGTTGCAGGACAAAACACTGGTGACACCAGACAAAGACACTCACTAGATTCAGCTAACTCAGACTCACACAGACAGAGGACTGACAGTGTAGTCGTGTTGAGAAGGGATCCTTCTCCGCCAGTAAGAACAGGAGGAATGATTACATCCAACAATAACTTTTTAAATGTACATGTGGACATGCAAGTGTTGTTTTAAGACAGACTTGCAAAAATGCAAACCTCTCCTTTGATGAAATCAGTTGTGTATGTCTTTTGCTACGATTGATAGTTCTTTTATTTTACAGCTATGCCAATGTATTCCATGAACTGACTGAGACCTAGTAACAGTGTGTACGTCTGTGTGTGTCTGTGGTATGGGTAGAAGCTTGGCCAATTTCTTTTGAAAGATTGGTTGTTTTCTTTTGTTGTTGCTGTACTTTCTTGCATTTTATTAATTGTATCCTTCTCTACGTGGAACTTCTGGTTGTTTATTTTATGTAAAGGATGTCGAGTGGTGTGCCATATCAGTAAAATTGCTTTTAAGCTGCCGAGCCACTTGTAGATAAATCTGCAAAGCGATAACTTTACCTAAAGGTCATCCTTAAATGCCAGTGACATGCAACCAACTTGTTTTAACAGTTTAGAGATTGTGTAGTCTGACATCAATAAAGTGCACACTGCTTTAATGAAGGAAAAATTATCTTCTGGCAGGAACTTCACCCTCATTTGAGGAATCCAGTTTTATCTGATTGGAGCGCTGTCTCGCTGCTGTTTAGTAGAACGTTTTCTATTTTAATCTTTACGTTTCGATTACACGTTTCTTGCATGCCGGGAATATTTCCTGTTGTGGGGCAAATTCAAATTAAACGCAAATGAAGAGGAGAAATTAATTTGACACTGTCTTATCAGTTAGGAGATGTAGGTTGTACTTTGTTGTGGAAACAATTTGTGATACGAGCTGATAAGATGGGTGTAGTTTTCCATAAAAATGCTTCGTGCAGCCTCAGGAGCAGAGAAAATAAAATGATGACCTCCCTCCATTGTGTTTTCATAAGTACGGATAGATGTTACCCTCACCTTACAGCGCAGGCACGAGTGTTGTCCCAGTCTATTACAGGAAACACCTAAAATGGAACGTGAGAAAAGGCCAAACAAAGTGTAAACAATCACATTCCCTTTTCTGCACACATACCCTCAAGACATTATTCTCTGCAATGGATAAGATACACTTCAATTCCCCCATTAATCACAAAAAGCCAATGAATGACATTGTGAAATGACTCACATTTGTATGTTTCTGCCTGGAGGACTTGGCAGCTCGCCTGGTGCTCAAACTGATCATCCTCACACAAGAAGTTTTGACAAAAGGAACAGCGGAAGATTCGCCCTCCTATTCAGGAAGTTAAAACAGCCAGAGTTTATATTTAGTGACACTGATGCGACTGGGTGAATTTCAAACAAACAGGAGGGGGGGGGGGTCCTACCATGATCCCAAACAGCACGTTCACACTCAATGCAGTCTGCATCAGTCAGAGGACACACGCAGGCATGAGTGCTCAGACATTTCCTGCCGTGACACACCCAAGCTTCACAGAAGTCACATACTGCCCCCTTGTGGTCAAATAGAAAATTGTAACAATAAAAATCAAAGAGTTTGCCATGATTTATTTTACTGATGTCACTCTATACATACAAATAAATTGACCTTAAACAAAAAAAGAATGTACTGCATTGCAGGTTATTTTAAACCATGCTACCTGCTTGGTAATTTAATTGTTGGTACTTGCACAATACTGCAACACTTGCACAAAGTGCACAATTGGGACAGTGACAAAGAGTGATAATAATGGACACTTTTTCAATAGTGGTGAACTAAAATAAACCCAAAGATTATTAACAGACAAACAGTTTTTTTTAAATGCAACCAGTAACTAGTACTGTATTGACTCTTACATTGCTGCAACAACCAAATGTCCCCATAAGGATTGATAAGTGTGAATGGGCCAAAGCACAAAGAGGCATTCTGGCCGTGTGATTATATCAGTTCACAAATGTTGCTAACTTACCACCATGGCCATTCCTGTGCTGTGGATCCCAGGATGTTTGACGACACAGTCTGATGACTTCATGCACTTGGTTTTGCCTGA
The DNA here is from genome assembly GCA_028570985.1 of Heterobranchus longifilis. Taxonomy (NCBI): domain Eukaryota; kingdom Metazoa; phylum Chordata; class Actinopteri; order Siluriformes; family Clariidae; genus Heterobranchus; species Heterobranchus longifilis. Next base: position 14,939 of record JAOVVB010279199.1, on the reverse strand, counting down.
CAACACAGCATTTCATATTTTATTAAGGTGTCACAACCTATGTGGAGAATTCTGATGTGATTATAGCATATTTCACTATTATGATGGTAAAAGTTTGTTTTTTTAGATACTACCACTCAGGGTGCCAAAGTTGAATATTTTCAACATCTACATGCAGTGGCTTCAAAGGTACACTCCACTGATTTGAGCATCAGCTTACTTGTCAGTGTTAATACGACTCAGCCTGTGAAAATAGTTGTATGATGTGTTCTATGCATATAAATTAAATTGGATTCCAATTTAATTTCTATGGTTCTGTGGCTCTGGAGGAGCTTATTTGAGTTTGAGAAAATATCCCCCATGTGATATCATCAGGGATATCTCAGCTTATTTATAATGTAAAGACTGCATTACAAACTGGATGTGTGCATTTACAGTACCTGTCAGGGAGGGTCTAACAAAAGACTAGGTCAGGATACATTATGGGAAGTGAAGGATCAAGCATTTTATGAAACTTGACCTGTTCCTGGGGACTAAAAGTCCCTGCATCAGATTTGACCTTTTTTTTTTTTTTTTTTACATGAACATGTAACATCTGTGCAGCCAAAGACTGATATACCTGTATCTTATTCTTCGGTGCCATAGACATCCATTGTTGTTCAAAAACACATCACTGAATGAACCACACTTTTGCACTGGTTCCTTCATTATGACATGAGCTGATCCTGTATACATCATCCAACAAATCCCCTATTTATTCCTGTTTGATTGTTAAAAACTACAGTGATCAGCTGCTTTAGGAAATGAATTGGCTTTTAAAAAATATAATTATGTATGTATTTATAATCTGTTTTGAAAGATAAATGTCTTCAGTAGGTATTAATGAGCTGGGAGCCACAGGCAGGGTGGGGATGACAATTAAGATTTCAAAGAAAGACTTACCCCCTTGTTGCTTTTGTCAGATGGTTTAAAATGATAGTGAGATAAAGTGCATCTAATGGCACAACGTTACATGTAAACATACCACATATTTCTGTGCAGTTTACTCACCACACTGAGCGCAGACAGGCAGCTTCTGCACTGAATTACAGAAGTAGCAGAAAGCTCTGTTCTTCTGTTTTCTACCAGGTGACAATACAAAGAGAAAACAAATATTTGTTAACTGGTTGACCAGTGACACCTGAATAAATGTTAACTTATATAATACAGTCACTTACCTCTGACATTTGTCACAGTCCTACAAAAACAGAAGACAATACAGTAAAATATCAGAGAAACAGTACTTCAGATATGATACTGTGAGTGTTTCCATCATGTCTTAGTTACATACCATGTTACCGTTGCAGGGGTGTTTGGCCACATCGACAACATCCCGGTTGGCTCGGTTCTGTTTCTCTCGCTCTTTACGACTCTCCGCCTTTTTCCGGGCTCCGGTTTTCTTTTTGGGCATTTCTGGTTCAACAGGCTGGTTTACACAGAGTTAACGGCTGGTTTAACGGCTGGTTTCCACGGAGCTAACGGCTGATTTAACGGCTGGTTTCCAGAGTTAACGGCTGGTTTAACGGCCGTTTACCTGCAAACACGGAACATGAGTTAGTTACGTGCTGTTGTGGGGACGTAGCTATGTGCGCAACTAAGCTAACTTTTAAGTGTTTTATTTGACTTCTGTTGTCAATAAAATACTTACGGAATCTAATCAGTCAGGCAATGCTATATCGATAACCCATTGACGCATTATGAGGCCAACATTCACAGTAATTATTAGTTTATAACATTTTTTGTTAATGTTGGCTATAGCTGTTGGAGCCACAGTTATTAACCTGGCACGTAGAATCACATGGCAAATAGATTAATTTAACTTCGGCTATATTCGTTTATATATCATATTTAGGATATCTAGCAGTTACATTAATGGTCCTGAATGTTAAATCAAAGTGTCATTAAAAATGTAAGAGTCTGATTTGCATTTTCTTTACCGAAATGATCAGCACTCCTCCGTCTTCTTGTAGGTCCGGCCTGAAAATCTGTCCGGGCTGAAATATACTGCCGAGTTTTTGGTTCCTACGATTGATTCCGTGTTCCCTTAACACAATAAACGGCTGCTCTCATCTAGAATTTTGCACTCGTCGGTCTCCCCAGAGTCAATAATAATAATAACAAAAATAATAATAATAATAATAATAATAATAATAATAATAATAATAATAACCCAATAGTAGCCTATCATTAATTGGTTAGACTATTTATATAATATACATTTATATTTTACCATTTTTATAATATCTAATATATATACCTAATTTATATGTTTTACTGATGTATCAATTAAGCCAGGCCTATTTACTATAATTAAACTTTGTAAACGTCTATAATTAGGCTATTCCGGTGGCTCACTCCAGGCTTCATAGATGTCCGAATTTGACCAATACAATTAAAAGTTTGCTTTTGAAGCACCAATAAACAAACAAAATCCAGCATTTCCTTCAGTTTTGTTACACATATCAAATCCACAATGAATGACACAATACAATAATAATGCAAAAGTTGAAAGTAGTAGTCGGGTTCATACGATATGACTGAATACAGAGGATTACATGATTTATGACTGTTTAGTTTTTTCCACATGCCATGGGGCCGTCAGAGGCACCTTGTCCACGCCCCAGGTCACGTGCTGAGGAGCGGCGAGCCAATCCTGAGCGAGGAGAAACAGCTGACGATGGACAACAACACACACACACACAGCGCCGTTTTTTCCTGCAGGTGGTGGTGTGTAGCAGACTCCTGCACGTACTGTAGCTCACAAACTCTTGGTCTATGAGGGCTGGCTCTGGCTCTTGTGCAAGGTTGATGCTTTTTTGGTGAAAAGAGGGACGTGGTGCGAGCTTTCCAGTGAGGAGGAGAGACCCGGACCAGACGTACAATGGCACCGTCTCTCATCCGAGCTTGCCGCAGTCTGGCTCTCTCGACGTGGCTGCTGTCGTTTTGTTTCGTGCACTTGCTGTGTCTGGACTTCACGGTTGCAGAGAAAGAGGAATGGTACACCGCTTTTGTCAACATCACCTATCTGGACCCCGTCACTTCGGAGGTGAAGACAGAGAAAACCGAGTGCGGCCGGTATGGCGAGCAGTCGCCCAAGAAAGAAGCCAGAGGTCTGGTCCTGGTGCCGTCCATCCTGCAGGACAGACAGGCGTGCGACCCAAACGTCAGGTTCCCTCCCGTCTCCCACAACACCGCCTGGGTGGCGTTGGTAGCTGCGGGGAACTGCACATACCGAGAGAAGATCCGTAACGTCGCAAGCTACAACGCTTCTGCAGTTGTCATATACAATGTGGGCTCCAGCAGTACCAACGACACCATAACAATGCCACATCCAGGTAAGAGACAGCCTCTTTTTTCCATCATGATTCAGTTGTGTGATGGAGGCCTCAGGCTACAAATGTTATTAATTAGTTGCTTCTTAAGTTGTTGGGCAAGATTAATGGTTTCCATCCCCCCTGCTGAAGTCCCAGAGCTCTTTCTGCATCTGTGTAATCAGCTCAATAATCAATTAATGGTAAAGTAGAAAAGTGAACTGGATCCCCAAGCAGGTGGACTGATTCTCACCTGCCATAGATCTGCTGAATTGTCTAACTGCCTGTATTCTTGTTGAAGTTTTTCTCAAATGTGGGTGCAACCAGGGCCAGATTAAGGCAGTCATGGGCCCCTGGGCTACTCTTTGTGTCGGGCCCCCACTTACTCATCATGCCTTACCAGAAAAAAGTATTTTAGTGCATTTTAGCTTACATGCTAGGAATACTCAGGGCGCTCTGGCATACACATACTTTACGACAGCCTTTACTATAAACAGCAACGCTACAGAAAAAAGGCATAGTGCATCTGCAAGCTGGTAACAGCTTTTAGTTTTGCACAGAATACCCTGTTTTGTTGTCAATTTAGGAATTTTCTTGAGTAGATCTTGGTATTCTTTCAGCCGTTGTGCTTTCTGTTTTTGCACTCCGCTATCATATTTTAATTTTTTGCCACTATGCTGTCCAGTAGCAGTGAAGTATTGACCGTATGAACCTGGCAACATGATGTGGCCACTGGGACAGCCAATAGGGGTCAAGGATTGATTTTTAGTCAGTTTAAATAATCCAAAAAAGTCTGGCCAATCTGGGGCCCTTGCACATATGGGGCCCCTGGGCTGCAGCCTAGGTCAGCCTGTGCATTAATCCACCCCTGGGTGCAACCATTGATTGAAGGTTACGTCAGGATATAGGCTACTGCCATTTTGATATTAGTGACACTTTGATACCTGAGTTCCAGATAGCAAAATGATAGTCTCCTACATTACCTTTTTGTCATTTCACAAAGGAAGTCCCAAGTTCTCACATTTTAAAGGTTGTCTAAACACAAACAGCTGGACATTCTGAAATGTTGATGAAAATCAGGAACTAGTTTAAAGAATAAATTAACAAGATTACAAATCTGACCACACATTTGATGGCAGCTTTTGGTACTTGACAGTGCTCGATAATCTGTGCCGCAGATAGTATTGAGGGTCAATGCCGTCTCTAATAGTCACAGAGTTTAGTTTCCATCATTCACCAGAGGCCCCACAGTACGATATTATCACGACACTTAAGTCGCAATACAATATTATTGTGAATTGAAACATTTTGCGATATGCTGAGTATGCTGATAACATATGTCGCAATGTATTACCTTTTTTTATCTACAAATTATGTTGACAATGAAAACTTTGTCAAGATTAATAAGATACAGTTTTCAGTCTGTTCATCTCACATCAATCATTTTTATTGCAGCAAAATGTTGTCAAGCAGATTAACCAACACTCTTAGAAAAATCTGTTATAAATGTTGCATGCACCTGACAAACTGAACTGTTTGTATTGCAGTCTACATAGTCCAACTTAGTCTGGTAGGTTTACCAAACAGTGCCTGGATAAAGCCTTACTTCCTGTCCGTACAGGAAGTCCATGTTCCCGTCCTCAAAGTCCCATCACTACGGAAAACGACAGCCTCCGAGTTATCAACCTACACCCTGAAAATGGCAAGTTTTGAAGATTTGGATCATGTAATAAGGCAGGCCTGCTCTGATCTTTCAGTGAATGATTGTAAAGATCTACAAAGAATATGTTTACAACATTTTTGTGTAAATGTTCCCTCCTGACACTATTTTGCAGAAGCACCGTCAGGGCGTGGCACTGCCCAGGATGATTGTGATTGGTTTAAAGAAATGCAAACAAGCCAGGGAGTTTTTTTTCACTATCCAGGAGTGAAAGCACATTGAATCCAGAACTTCCCCCAGCAGCGCTGTGGAGATAGGTCTGGCTACACGAGACTAAGTCCAAATTAACTGAATGCAAACGTGTGTGAACTGTATTATTAACAGGTATTTTGAACAATGCAACTTATACAAAAAAGTTTTTCTCTTATAATAAAAGATCAATATTTGCATCCATGTACCAATACAATATTGCCGTGCAAAATATCGCAATACAACGCTGTATCGATTGTTTTCCCCCACCCCTAGTTTCTATGCCTACGTTGCATCTAATCAGAGTGAAATAAACGGTGTGCATTCTTAATCAGAAAACATTAAACATTAAAAAGAATAATCAACTTCTTGTGGAGAAGAAAAAAAACTACAAAGGTGAATATGAATTTATGAATTAAGAAAGGAACCATTATAATCAAAAGTACAATTTAAACTGTTGCAGACAAGCACAGGCTGTAGACTCACAGGTCTCATTACTCCTCAAGGCAAAGCTGAAGAACATCAAAAACACATCACTTTAAGCACAGTCAATAGGTCATGAGAACAAACATTTACTGACATGTGTAAATAAACCTTGTGTCAACAACAAACACCCTTTTTGACAGAATCCATGCAAAACGTCCTGAAAACACAGACCTCAGATCAGGTTCTTCTAGTCACATTTATTGTCCTTGTTTGCTGGAGGCGGTGCATACTGAAAGATAATTGGACAAACAGTTGGTTGTTTAAATTACATAAAGCAGAGTAATTAGGTTGCTGCCAGTAAATAAGAGATGCAGGCCATAAACAAAACTGTGGTCACATTTTTATGTGCTGAATATAGAAATTGTATACAAAATGTATATAAAGTTTAGTAACTAAGGCTCATAAATAGTCTTTTCATGTGTGTCACAGGGGAGATTCCTCTTCAAAAGAATTCTCGGGGCTGTTGAGATAAAAGGATGCACAGTGTGTACATGCCGTGACTCAGGACGCTCTGAACATTTTTCTGATACTGTCCTGCCACCATAATCCAGATGAGAAGATCTGAGTTGATAAAAATGTTTATGTATAATGTTTTCATGAAAAGTCGCTAGAATTGAACCTCAAAGATGAGATAGCAAAGCAAAGAGCTCTTAAAGATGCAAATACAACATTGTCTGTTATAAAGTATCGGCTATCTAAGGAGACAAAAATGTAAGGGGGATTACCGCATTAACAACACGGATGTTTACACAGCATTTGTTGCATTATATGGTCATGGTAGTACTCCCACTTCTGAAACCAAACTTACGCCCTTGACCACGACACCACTGTAAGATATTAAAGATGTCAGACAAAAGTGGTGTTTATGAATAATGTGATTCTTATTGATCTTGGAGATTTTTTTCTATTGGTTCCATGATCCTGGAAGTTTTTTGTACCTATGCTCTTCATCCGCACACACACACCTCCTGACACAGGGGCTTGGACGGTGGTTCAGCTTTGTGTAGTATTTTTCCTTCTGATACTGCCCCTCTGCTTTCCTGTAGTTCTTTAATATTTAGTTGTTTCTACAAACGGAGCAGGCTATCATGCATAGATGCAGTACCTTTATTGTTTCATCTAGTTTAGTGATAGCTCTACAGCTTCCCTAGTGTTGGAATAAACCTTTTTCTTCCAAGCTTACTAAGCAGTTAAATAGATGATAACGATGATATCGGCACGTCATCAGTATTGGCAGATAAAGGCTTTAGAATGAAATATCGGCATCGGCCCAAAATGAACATTTCTGCTGGTATGACAGGCCGATTAGATAATGCTTACGTGCATGTGACATGACATGACTAAACGCTGGGTACAACACATATGTCTGCGGTGTGGAGGTTTTTTAAAATGTAAATATGGCATGTTTTACATGTAACCGAAGTTCAAGTAGTTTTCTTATTTTACCCAGAAGCATTGTATTTTATGTCTGCATCTGCCATTGGGCCATCACGGTAACAGTACGCATAGTCTTGTGTAGCCAGACCTATCTCCACAGCGCTGTGTCCGTGCTGGGGAAAAATCTGGATTCAATGCGCTTTAACTCCTGGACAGGGAAAAAAACTACCTGGCCTGTTTGTATTTGCTTAAACCAATCACAATCATCCTGGGCGGTGCCACGCCCCGACGGTGCCTCTGCAAAATAGTGTCGGGAGGGAGTTGTTGGCCAGTGACATGCAGCCGGGGGTCACAGGCCCATGGTCAGCAGTGTGTGTGTGGGACGGTCAGCTCACCTTCCCACACACTGCACACAGACACACCACAAACCACTCAGGGATACTGCTATGTAGCTTCTTGGCTACTGTAATCAATTCTAATTAATTATTTATTGCAAAAATAAACATGCACAATTTAAACTTCTAATTTTCAGTTATTAGGGACAGGGAGAAAAAAAAAAGACAATTCAAGCTACCCAACATCGTTTTGAGTGTAAAAGAGACAGCTACTAAAAATCAACTCCGCTTAATTAAAAAAAAAAACTCCAAATAAAGTTGTCAGGGAGAAAAGTTACATGGGTCGTGCTATAAAATCCCCTCTCCCTATTTGTGCCAAATTCCCCAACTTTCTTTTTCTTGCAGAAGAACATGAAAAAAGAATGAACAGAGCAGTGTTGTTTTGATAGGGCTGCACAATGAATCAAATTCTAATCTCAATCACGATTTCCCACAATTAAATTAACATGATCATCTGCGATACTGATGTTTAAAATGCGTGCTCCGGTCAAAGAAAACTTTGCTGCATATCAAATCAAGCGCTTCCTAAACTGACAGACAGCCAGCTTTCAGGGTTTTGTTTAGTGCAAGATGGTAACATTAAGTCTGGATTAGCAGGGGAAAAAGCAGAAAGAGTGTGCATATCAAACAGCTGTTTGAAAGCAGCAGGTATACTGCAAGGAGTTAATGACACCGTCTGATGTGCGTTAGCATGTTGGATGCGTTTACATTCACATAACGTTATGGAGCAATGACACACCGGCACACCTCCTACAGGTGAGCATCAGCTCAGGCATTTCATTTACTCTCCAGGGACACTGACTCGGATGGACGCTGATGTTAGCTTGTTATGCTAACCTCAGTACGTTTGTGTAGAGTGCGGCTAAAAGGTTTTTGATGCTACAGGGAGTCATCATGACTTAAATGTTAGAAAAAAGACATGGTGCCTGGTGCTTGCATTAGGACCAGAGAGCTTTTAATGTCCTCTTCATTCACAAAACTCTGGCAACACATTACACACGTGTGTGAAAGTGAGTGTAGCTCTCACATGCACATCGTAGTCTTCTTCTCTCTGATATTTCAGAAATATTATTCCATAAACTTTCCGTTGGAATATCTCTCTGGGGGTCCGAAAGCTTGACAGTGCTAGCAACAGTAACCGAGGGGGGCAGGTCAATTTTATTTAAGCTATATTTTGCTTCTAGGACATGAACTGTCAATAAGGACCAGTTTTATTTTGATGCAAAAATGAAATGTGTACATTAGCAGGAATGTAACACAACATGGACATGAAAGCAATGCTCAGTTTATTTAAATGTGAAAGTACAATAAAATTATTGTGTCCCTAAAATCAATGAATAATTGTGATAAATAATCATGATCTGAATATTGAACAAAATAATCATGCAGCCCTAGTGTTTGGTTTAATGTATTTAGCCTAGCACTTGTGTGCTTTTTTTTTTAATTTTTTTTTTTTTTAAATAGCACAGTGGCACTTTTGCTTAAGATAAGAAATTCAGCCACATTCCCTTCATTCTAATTTCAAATACTGCACTTTAAAGAGAAAACAAATCTTTCCATTAAGAACTGACATTCAGGGAATTGAGACATCTGTACTGTTGTTAGAAAAGTCTAGTGCTGGTTGATTTTATTCTTCACTTTATGTTGATGGCCTTAGTCTATTATGTGGCCATTTCTATATAAAAATAACAATGTTGCACTTTTTGTTTGCACTAATTAAAACCGAACCGAAAACTGTGACCCCAAAACCGTTCCATCCCTAGTGTGACTAATGGTCATATGGGAATTGTCAGCCTATTCAACTTAAAAACATACAGTATGATACTGATACAGTATAGATACTGCTGCATCCTCAGGGTTAACCATGCAACAAGCCCAAAATGTAAAAAGAAGAAGTAAAGTCCAAGTCTGACAACTGCATTGACCTCAGAAGATAGAAATGTGTGTGTCTGAGATATTTATAGTAAACACACGCACGCACGCACGCACACCAAGTTAATTCTGTGCAAACACAGCAATTAATGCACTGGATACAATTAACCAACTGATCCAGCTATAGCAAGGATGTGTCTCACCACTACAGCCCTGCTGCACTCCCAATCAACTCCAATCCAACAGGCTTTAACAAAGATAGCCTATTAACTCCCTATTATGCACTTAGCTAATTGACTCCCTTATTTAATCAAGTTCAGCCCAGACAGCCATTCATATTGCTAATAAAATGGATTATGAGCACAGACAGATCGATGTGAAGTGTTACAGGTGCAGCATGCTGTAGTTATCTGGCTAGGACAGAACTGAACACTAGGGGGTGACTGTGAGGAGAGAGGGCAGGAATGCATGCTAAAGAGTCTGCCATCACCTTTAGGTAGCCCACATATCTGAATCAGAATACCAGAATGTTTTTTTCTGCATTGGACTGACAGAAAAATAAAAAAAGAGGAAGTTTAGAAACAATTCACAATATGTGACAAGTTGTGATATTAATATTAATGTAGTCTCTGTTTTGTGTCTTGGTTTAGTTTGGATTCCTCATGATGCTCATTTTCTCACTAAACCCTATAAAAACAACAGCTGTGACTTGGGTTTGAGGGTTGTGCAGAATACAGAGTATAGCCTAAGCCTGGCTCTGTGTCAATCAGGTCCAATGACTGAGAAGAGCAGGCAGTGATTCTAACTAGGGCATCTGCCCTGCTTGTATCTTTAAGTGTCAGCTCAGAGGGCAGCCAGTCGCTCAGCAAGATTTAAGATGATATTTTAAGGGCTAGCACTGTGCACGCACCAGCGAGCATGAGCCAAAGTGAAAGCAAGAGGCCATCCATCCACCGAGGGACACCCTTCACAATTAGTAGCTGACTCCCGAATTTTACATGCCAGCAGCGCCATCGTGGATCCGTTCCTGCTCAAACATAGGTCACCACTCTAAATACAGATCTCTTTTGTGTTAAATAAAATATTTGTACACTAGCAGTATGGTAACCTGTGTGGCTGTCACATACTGTCCGTTCTGTCTTTTCATGTAAACAACCTTGTTGAATTGCTACAAAACTTCAGTAGTTATTATCTCACAGAGAGGAGTGCCTCACTGGAGTTTCTGTTCAGGTCCTTTAGAAAACATTTTGCAAATGTTAAGGATAATTCTAGTTTATAACAACCTGCATTTTATCTTCGGAGACAAAAAAGCAGATGATCAAAGATTGTTAAAAAAAGTTTAGCCAGATTATCTAAACCACCTAATATGGAGGTAAACACACCAGTAATGTCTGCAATAGTACCTCATTGTACAGGACAACTGAGTAAAAAACTACGGAAGATGCCGTAGGTCAAAGTTGAACCAGAAAATCAGGCCTATAAACTGTGATGAATGTTTGCTTTTTTCATAGACGGTATATAAAGATGGACAGTCTGACAGTGTGTTCAGACCAGACGCAAATAAATTAATCTAGTTTGGATGCTGTTATTTTCTGTTTTCATCGCTTCATTTGTGCGAGTAGTCCCAAACACTCACTGCAGAAGTTCAGATATTTCAACTCACGCGATGAGCAGATTCGCACACCACCCAATTCACATCATTTGCGCCACCCGACTGAAACTCGCATCTGATCACGTCTTTACATTGACTTTTTATGTAATTAATTCACGCAAATTAATTTATTTGCACCCGGTGTGTACAAGACATGACAGCTCCCCATCAGTGAAGCCAAAACATCTTGGTCGCCCCCTGGTGGCTGGCTGCAGTATATCATAAGCCCCGCCTCCTCCATGTTAGCAGATGGGATATGAACCAAACTAAAAACTCAAAGTACATGTCCAATACATTTTTCCCAAAGATGGTTTCTGTCATTTTAGGTAGTTCTTATAATACTGATGTTTGTTCAAGTGATATTTTTTGTTGTTTTAATTAGTTATTTGATGCTATAAAATCGGGATGAAACAGACTTGTGATTGGTCGGGCAGGTGTATGGGCAGGACTTCAATACCACCCGGTCGCTACTGCACAGACTCTGGTTGTAAAATTACAGCATGATGGCGCCTGGATCCAGCGGGAGGAAGTGGAGACAGGACATCCATCTTTATATACAGTCTTATTATGTCTTTTTAGTAATAAGATCTCAGCAATTTCTCTGCATACGATTTCATGATAACCAATAGAAACAATGGTCAATCCTATGGAAATAAGATCCATGTTGTAATAAAGTGGAATAATGTTTTGAAATAAATATGGGGTCTCTTCATTCAGAAAGCGGGGCAGCAGCTGTTAGTCTGTCAATCAGCTGTATTAAGAATTTAGTCTTACCTGTGACAATGACGGAAAAAGTGGTGGATAAAACAGCAACTGTGTAAGTACTGTGCAACATGTGGCTTATTATGCTCGCAGCAATACCAACTGCCACCAGCATCGTAATAATTACATATCTTATGTGTCTCAATCGGTTAAAAGCCTCAGTTAACAGTTATTCTGCATTTTCCTGATGTGACAGCGCATTTCTTTCCCCCAAAAAGGATCACTGGCGATGCCAGACAGTCAAATACTGTTTGAGACCATTTATAAAGAGAGAAATGTGTTTCCTCTGAACCAACCTTGCTTACCCTAACTGTAACCATGGGGGGGGGACTACCATTTTAACCAATAACAGGGGAGAAACACTATTCAACAGGGGAACACACAACACTGGTCTGGTCTATAGCTTGGAGCCATAAAGCCCTTCTATCAGGATCTTTTTTTTTTAGCTTTTTTTAGGACATGGCAGGGGAACAAATCAGAAGTCAGTGTTTTGGGATTTTTTGTTGGTGCAACCAACTACACAACAACTCTTCGACATACCGTTAATACTTTAATTTAGTTTGTTTAAAGTAAAAATTTAGAAATTTTCTCTGTTGACGCTATTGCCATCTCTGGGGGGTGCGGGATTGTTTTCCCCCAGAAAGGGGCGTGGCAATGACTGAACGCTCTGGATGACATTCTTTGGAGCTTTCTTTTCCACTTGTACATCTGCTCTTTGCTTTGCTTTTGTTGTTGTTTTATTTTGTTTTGTGTAAACTTTTTTGTTTTGTGTTGTTTCTTGTTATGCACTGTAACATGAAGACAAATTCCTTGTACGTGAAAACAACTTGGCAATAAAAGTGATTCTGATTCTGACATATTGCCGGTCTGATGTATCAGGGAATTGAAACATATGTTACACTGTTGTTTAAAAACAAGTCTAGTGCTGGTTGATCTTATGCTGCCATTTTTATATAAAAATAGCAAAGCTGCATTTTTGTTTGCACTAATTAGAAAACCTATTATTTTAATAAAGATTTGACAATGAAGAAGTGTTCCTTAAGATTTTGTTAAGATAAACATTTGTTGAATTTTTTGCTAAATAAATAAATGAAAAATATTTTGAAATTGGCAATGCCCCCCTTTGTACCAAAACGGAACAGAACCGAAAACTGTGACGCAAGGACCGTGAATTTTGTGAACCGTTCTACCCCTACTGTGTGTCACAGACAAAATGATGCACCTTCTTCTTTAAGGCTGCTTTTTAACTGTGGTTGTTCTGAGTAATGATGTGGTGCTCTCTGAATCAGAGACTGCTCAGCAGGTCAGACACCAGGCAGAGAAGTGAAGCTGAACTGTGCAAAACAAGCAAGCCGGATGATGCCATTCATTAATGGCAACATCGGTGCAAACTGAAGAGTGGAGCCGAGAGGAGGTCCCTTAGGATGCGAAAGAGAGAGAGCCAGACAGAGAGCGAGAGCGACGGGAGAAAGGAGGGAGGGATGAGGTGGAGGGGGATTCAGCAAGGGGCTTACTGCCAGACCTTTACAACTCCTTCATTATTGAAGCAGTGCAAAGGGAGAGCAGGGCCAATGCCTGCCACACACACAGAGGCAACTACGTACATCTGCACACAAACAAGACAGAGCGGGTGTGTAGTCGACCTACAACCTTCAGGATATGATGAAGTAAGGATTTTTTTCCCCTGCTCTGATTTTCACCTCCTGCTCAATGCGAGGCAAGTGTCTGTGGAGTGAATCTCCACTGGAATGGTAGAGGCCAGGCACGCAGGCTTTCTCCCACCAAAAATGAGAACATAATGAACAGGATCATCTCTACCCCATTCACAGGAGCAGCATTTTATAAAATAATAAAAAGAATATATATACATGCTGTGAATTGGAGGGCTGGCGTTTTCTGGTAAGTCAAGTTTTGTTTGAAATGGAGAACCAGGGAACAAGTACATAAATACATTAGAAAATACATCATACAAAGATTTAATAAATATATCTGAACCATGGATCAGAGCTGAGGATTCTACAGAGTGGTGCATATACAGTATGCTTGCCAAATATATGCACGAAATCTATAAGCTGGGCTCGACATTAAAGGAGCAATAGGCAAAATCATTTCACCGCTATATGTCACAGTTGTGCACTGCATGTACACCAAAACAAAGCTTCCGTTCAACCGGAAACAATATGGCGGTCGGCCGCTCCAAAACTTTCTGTCATTCTGTCTAAACCATCAAAATCTATTTCTGAAAACATTTTTACCCAGCCGTGACTTTTGTGTCTGGACAAATGAAAGATAATTTGTCCAAAGGACAAGTGCCTCAAAAAGTTAATGTGGAGCCCTGATAAGTGTGTTGTGTTGTGCAACTCTGAAACAAAAATGCTTCATCGATAGAAACAGAAAACAAAAACTGTGTTCACCATTTGCCTTGTTGAATTTATTCTCAATTAAAAAATGGACAAAACAGTCCACTCTGGCCATGAGTTATGAGTGAGATTGTTATGAATTAGATTATTTGGTGGACACAAGCAGATATAGACACTGCAGTCTACAGCTGTTGCTGTCAGAGATGGACTGGATTGTTTCAGTATCATTTCATCCAATTGCGGGCGTCAATATTCATAACTCAACTCAGCTCTGTGCAGCCAATCATCGTGACAGTCAGAGTGACTGCCGGGCTGTGAGACAGAGCAGACAAAGAGCAACAAGTGATGACAACGTAATATCTTGATGAAAAATAAAGAAAAAATCATGCTGTTCATGAAAGCAACTGTAAAAACATGACCAGGATAAAACACTAGCTAATTTCTGTCACGTATGAAGAGTGAGGGATCAGAGGCTGTGTTAATCCCCAAATATACATAGTGGCACTGTAGGAACTTCTTACTTAAAAAAACAAAAAAACAGACTTGATTTTTTATTCATAATGATAATCTCAGTTCTCCAGGAAATAACCCCCACCACTGATTGTAGGACAAGGAAGAGAGAACTCTTCTTGAGGAGAATTTTCTTCTTCATGCAAAATTACAACAAAGTGCCACCATTTGCTTTAAGTTATATGTCAGCATTCTTAAAGGAGCAATAGGTGAAATTAATTATTTTTAGATTTCAGGAATGAAAAAAATTGCTATGTAAAGAACTTGTGGCGTAATTTCATCTGGAGA
>JAOVVB010279183.1:0-17482 GCA_028570985.1 Heterobranchus longifilis | reverse complement strand
GTCAGAGGTCAAGGTACCCCTTTGAAAATGGCCATGCTAGTTTCCCTCGCTAAAATGTAGCCTAACTTTGGAGCGTTGTTTAGCCCCTTCCCACCAAGCTAGCATAACATGGTTGGTACCAATGTCTTCCTTAAATCTACTTTCATATGATACAAATATATTTACTCTAGCATCAAAATCCAGCCTCTGAAAAGACAGTATGTTGTCCTCGGGTCTCTAAGGGTTAAGGGGCTGTAATGATTCTGAATGTGTCAGAAAAACCAGCAAGGAGACTGAACATTGTTAACACACGATGTTACATTATTACAGAGAAATACAGAATGGTAATGATAAGCATTTAAAATATACATTCAATTTACAAGCGAGAGCCGGCTGTTAACGAGCGGTAATGATTCTGAATGTGTCGGGAAAAACAGCAAGGAGACAGAACATTTAGTAGCCTAGTACTTCCATGTTTTAGGTGATCAGTCATTTTTGTGGTCGACAAATGTTTGCCTGCAGAGTTTGCATGTCACCTTCTCAGGGTCGTCCTTCACCTCTCAATATGAGCCCTCACTTTGGATTTTGTGCCAAATGCCTGACTGAGTGACTTCCTGTGTCCGTCATTTCAAATTAAAAGCCCTTTAATGTTTCATACACTCTCCAGCAAGGTTTTGACCTAATTTTGACAAGACGCAGCTCCCGAATGGAGGTTTCTTTTCTGCAACCAAGAATCGACCAATGAAAACATGGTCGACTGACGTTTGGTCAACAATAAGGGGGCAGCCCTACTTAAAATGTAAAACCTAACTTCTCAGAACTCCCATCTATGAGTTATTCTGTAATAATCATAATGTTAAGATCTTGGTGACATTTATTTGAGTGGCACTGAATAAGAAAAATCACATTTTCCCATCATCAGACCTTTGAGATTTCAGGGTTTTTTGTCTTTAGAACACATCTCTCACTATCTATAGACAAATCCAGATTATTGTCTTGGGTTTTCTGGTGATGCTCATGACAGTAAATGTAAATGTTAGTCAGTCTTAAAACACTAGTCTGAAATGTATTATGACAGTCTTTGGGAGAAGAAATAATGCTAACATTACACCGGATGAATTTGAAGGTGCTGTGTTGCAACCTAGCCCCAACCAGCATTAGCTTTCAGATTTGATTCACTTCCTCCTTAGTCTATAATAGCATTGTGTACATATAAGTTTGGCTATTATAAATTGCATTCCCTACCACAGGTCTTGGTGAAATGACTTTAATGCTCAACTCTAGTGTGTCCTGAAATTGTAATGGTAAGGACAGCAAGGTCAGGATGTGGCAGCAAATGGCAGGGCAGCAGGACCTCAGGCCACTGAGCCGCTCTGTAGAATCACACATAACAAAGAACACATAGAGCCTCTCATCTTCAAAGTGGCTCGATGAAAGACGCTTCATTTTGAAATATTGTCCGTCCTTTGGACACGAAGGACTCTTAACGGCTCAATAAAACCATCCCTCCTGCTTTTCTTCTAAAGGAAAAAATGTTATTTCACAGTCACGGTTTACAGATGACTACAGTATTGGCAACACTAAGGCTGGGACAAATCAAATTAATATTTTGTACTATTTTTCACAACAGGATAGTCTTTCAGGACTCAGCAGTGCTTGGAAATAGTTGAGCACATGAGAAGTACATGATTGCACCATATGACCTCTGGTCATGTACACAGACATTGAGTACGTTGACATGCACACTAATATTCCACTATTATTCAGAATATGGCAATATTCCGAATTTGTTACAGGTCATTTAAACGGCACATTCTGTTTGGATATTCTGAAAAAGGCTTTCTTCCGAATATAGCATTTTCTGAGTACGACTTGTGGGATATGTTGGTATTATTTGATTTTAGGAGAATTCTTTGGACATGTATGCAGCGCTTTCAGAACATGCGTCTCAAGTGGGGATTTTACTGCAGTTTGCGCAAGGTTACGGCCAGTTTACAGCCTGTTTGCTTATGACTTACGGTCAGCTCTGTGCATTGCTATGGTTATTATTGTACACAAACTGTTTGCAAGGCAGGGGTAGAGATGCATGCACAAAAGAAAAGCCCACATTTTTGCCACATTATGGAGACGACGCCTGATGCACTGAGTGGCGAGGGTGCCTTCACATGAAACATTATGAAAAGTGGATATCAATAGGTTTTTGTGTACGTGCAAATATCACAGAAGTTGGTTGAAGGAATGAAAGAGGGAGGCTGCGTTTGTACGGTCGAAGCTAATTTTCATTAGCCACGTAAACAGCTTAGTAGGAATATTGTCTTTTTCAGATTAAGGGCAAAACTGGAATATTGCATGTAAACATAGTCATTGTCACAAAGATTCAAAGTTGTACTGAAGAAACACTGGAATAAGGTTGTCATGATACCAGAACGTTAAACTTCGATACAATACAAAATACAAAATACATACTCTATATCTCTTTCGATACCATGGCAAAAAGAAAAAAAGTCCTTGGCACACAATAGGATTTTTTTTTTTTTTGCTGGCTGGTACAGAAAAAGTCACTGAAGACATACCAACACTCAGTTGATTTTCTTGCATGTTGTTTTATCTGTGCAGCCTTGGATTAAAATCTGATTGGAAATTTGTTTTTTATTTAAAAAAATTCTAGCTTTGGTACCTTCAATACTATCAAATGTGGATATTGTTTCATTTTAAATGTGTGGAATTGAAAAAGTATCAAAGTATCTATACTTTTGACAACCTTACAGTGGAATACTATACACTTCGTGTGGTTCAGTGATGAGGTTTTTAAAATGCTACATTTGATTAAAAGTCCAGCTTTCACATCAGCTGTATATTATTGATTGGGACAATTTCATGTTTAACAAGAACACACTTTAATAGGAACAACTCAGTCACTTTCGCTTGAGTGTGCACCGTGCAGGGATTGAATGAGATCATGATTTGATTTTTTTGTTTTTTGACAGGCCCTTTTCATGGACATGTTTTGCCAACTTGGTAATTATGAGCACTCTGCAGCAACCTACCGGTCATTCTCAGTGTGTCAAAATACCTCCATCATGAAACTTTTAGGGCATTTTTGTGGACCAAAAGCTATAATTTATGTCTCCTCTGTGTTATGATGTAAGCAGACAAAATCCTGCCCCAGTTTTAGGCTAGCATGTGCTTCACCTGCATGGATTTCGTGATGCATCTTTCCCCTTTTTTATTGTTTAATTTAAAGAAAAACAGAGACAATATATCATGGGTATGCTCTTCATATTGGATAATACTACACCTTTTTCTTTACACAAAGGTTCAACAGCAAAAGTGCAATATTTATTTAGACTTAATTATAAATAAATGACTTAAAAAAATAGTAATAGAAATTCCTAACCTAAAACAAATGATATACAGCAACTACACGTTTACATCACATCCCTAGTTAATTGCTGCACCTTAGATCCGGGTCAAAAAGATTATGGTTTATTATCATTTTAGATTACATACATGAAGTAAGCAGAGCTGAAGAGGAAAAGTGTGTTGATGGTGACACCTCTGACTGTGCGTTCGTATGAATTGGCAGCCTGACAGCGCTTGTAGAGGTTCCAGTCTGTGGGGTGAAGTGGCGCTCTCAGCTGCGAGCCATGCGGCACAAGGAGGGCTGGGTGTCTCTGCTTTGTACCCTCCACATTTACATGGCCTGACCCAGTTCAGCAACGGCTAGCAGTGGGGGGAGGGGGCAGTCTGGGGGAAGCTAAAAATACCACCCCTCGCATTAGGCAGCTCCATTGCAGAGGGATCCCTAGAATTGCTATCCTTGACTTGCATCGAGTTGTTGGCACGTAGAGGTGTACAAACTGCCAGAGGGTTTCCTTAGCGTGGAAACAAAGACATGAGTATATTTCTGAGATGCCCACCACTGTTGTCCGATGCGCTTGTTTCCACTAGCCTTCTGGGTGGGGGATTTAGCGTGCATCTAATGTGTGATAGCAGCCGTAAATAGCTTCGGTAAGAGATAAGACTTACGAGACTGTAGTCCTTGGATGAAACCGCCCCGTATTAATGCTGTACTATGGTTTTTGCCGCTCTTGCGTGGAAAGGGTTAACGTTAGCCTCTGTCATTCAACCATACCATGCCAGCTGTTGGCTTGGAGATCCAATCACAATGATTTTCCACTGTTGTGACATGTGACCTGCTCCGCAACCCGAAACTGTCGCAGCGCAGCAAATGTTGGCACTTCCTTCATCTTGGCGTTGTTGCTGCTTGTGGGGTTAGGGGGTGTGAATGTGGGAGAGGGCTCATGGAGTAAAACATGGAGACAGGGAAATGAGAAGGCAGAGAATTGCATTCATTACTATAGGCTGCACATGTGGTCTGACCATGTGGTACCCAAGGCTAGTGAAATACCCCTGCTATTTTAAGACGAGGCGTTTAGAGACCATTTACACATTTACAAAGCCACGTGTTATTGCATGGCACAAGATGACATACATTTTAGCCATGACTCCATTGACTTGTCCTTTTGTTGGAATTTGTGAGAAAGGGCTACTGTTAGGCACAAAGAACTCAAAGGCTTGGTAACAAAAAAACGCTTGTTCTTAGATGTGAAAGGGCGTTAGGGTGTGTACACAGTG
The DNA here is from genome assembly GCA_028570985.1 of Heterobranchus longifilis. Taxonomy (NCBI): domain Eukaryota; kingdom Metazoa; phylum Chordata; class Actinopteri; order Siluriformes; family Clariidae; genus Heterobranchus; species Heterobranchus longifilis. The sequence goes on along the minus strand of JAOVVB010279183.1, from coordinate 12,865 downwards.
AATTGGTGATAGGCTGATATCATTACTAGTGGGTGAGTCGTTCTTTTTGGCTGGACCACGGCAACTCTGGGGACTAGCCCTACGGGAAAGTCCGTCCGTCCTTCGCTGAGTGAGTGATAAAGTTCAACCATTGGTCAAGTGAGTGATGACGTCACTGGAGTCGCAGCTTCTCCATTGGCTGTTGCTCTTTCAAAAATGATTCAGCAGGACAGTCAGTTCAGTACACAACAAAAAAATATGACTGGGACCACTACAGATGAACATTTTATTATCTAGGAATTCACATTATAGACACCACAACTGACTATCCCTGTAACAATTTGGCCACACAACGGTCAAACAGGCAACAGGCAAATGGGAAAGAATTGACCTCTAAGCAATGAGGTAATAGAGTGTTTTTAGCCTGGGAACCAGACAAATCTGCCGAGCTCATGTTTTATTTGCTCTGGCACATGCGTCTGGACCCCCTCACATTCAGACAGATTTCCAGTCAAAGAGGAGCGCCACCAGTTGAAAAGTCACACGTCACATGTTTGGCTGCTCTCTTTGGTTGTAGGTCTATCCAGTTGCGTCCAGTCTGGAGGTCCAGACATCAGGCTCACAAAACTCAGATCAAACTGTCAAACTAGGCAGATCAAATACGAATCAAGATTCTGTTACTGTATTGTCTATTTCCCGCCTCAGATGTTTTCAGAAACGCATTTTAGTGTACTATTTAGCTGTAATTTGAGAATGTTTATGACCAGGCATTTTTTTCCTGCTTTCAAATGGACCATGCACTGCCCCAACTTGCATATGTCGGTCAGAGTTACAATTGTAGGTCATGTTTCGTTGCTCTGATTGGTTGTAGGTCACGTTTCGTGCTCTGGTTGGTTGTAGGGCTATTCTTTGAGTCCTGGGGCATTTTGGTCTACGCCAGCTGATAACGCTCCCTGGAAATTGAAAATGAACTGAGACTCTGTCTGAGAGGTTCCAGACTAACACGCATTTGCGAACTGTAGTATTTAAAAATATGTATGTTAGTGTGGAGCAGTGTCAGCATTCTCATATAGGGATTTTACTGTATCATATAATCATCAAAATATAAGCTCTGAAAGTTTTTGGAATTACTTAAAATGTAATAGCATAATAACTTTAATCTTAAACATGCTGTTGATATTCAGTTTCTGTGGAATTTTATGTCTGTTGATGACAATTCATGTTTGTATCAACATATTTACTTACTGTATGGATGACTCCTTAATCCAAAGAGATGGGAGACTTGTCTTGTACAAAGATGTTGCATAACTGACAACAGTTTTAACATTATGATGGAAGGAGAGGTGTGCCAATATGTCTGACTTGTCTAACTGTCACTCGTACATTCTGTGAAAGGTGTAGCTTCCCTAGCAGACCATGCATCTAACGGAAAGATGCACCTCAAATCTATATTTTTGAAAGATTGGTTTGACATTTTCAGGCATATCTGTCCAATCCCCCCAAAAATGCCTTTTTATATTTTTCATAGACATCAGAACAGTTGCGTGAAAAATAATAATTGATGACAGATGTCAATAGATTAGGCAATATATCAACATGCATTGGAGATCTGGGGTATTGTTTGAAATCTTTCAATACCGATACCTTGACTTCAATACTGATACCTGAACGATAACTTTTTCGAGACCAATTTTATAAAATCCATTTTAACAAATAGAAAATTACATTACACATTACGGTACAAATCTTTACTTTTATTTTTCAGTTTCATGGTATTTTTACACACTTAAAGCTGTTTCATTACATAAAAAATAAGCCTGATAAATAAATTACAACACCCTTTACACTTCACTTATCTCTTAACTTAGAAAAGAGCAGCAAACCTTGAACAATGACGTTAGTGACTGCGCTGGCCCCTCTGGCACTCATCTTTCTTTTCCTTGCACATTTTTCCTTTTTCTGCCACTGTGAAAGGATTGACACTGACTGTCCTCACACCAGGGTGGAGAGACACTGACTGTCCTCACATCAGGGTGGAGAGGGACAGAGGCTGATGTGAAGAGAAAATAGATAGCTTAGCTGTTAAGCCAGCCTACTCAATGGATAAGCACATTTTAACAAGCTAACCTATGTGTAAGTTCAAGTTGATCAGTTGCTGTTTATTATAGCCATAAGCTAAAGCTAACGCTACACCCAAACAATATCAAACGTTACGTTACATGGGTCCCAGTTTAAGTCACCGCACCTATTACAGTAACGTTAACTTTTGTAAACAACCATGTACAAGTTGACCGAATGTTTATGTTTGCTAAACGTTAGCTTAGTAACGAACCTGTCTGTGGATGTGCTGATTAAATTGCACTAAAGGGAGCTTCGGTGTGTGGATTGTTTCTTTACACATGCTAAACGTTAGCTTACCTGCTGATAGTAGTGCCGTCTTCGGTAATCCGGGGAACCCGGTGGTGGAGACTCTGTAGGCGGACTTGAATGCTGCTGAGAGGTAGATGGCTGCGGTCCGCAAGTCAAACATGGAGCAACTTTTGGCTTTTAAATGTATCCCATGCAATGTCCTGGTCGCATTTATTGCATCGCGCGCTATTGCCACCGAGCCCAGTAAAATGGAGCCACACTTTTGATCTCTTCTGTGACATTTTTAGTCAAGCCTCTCAAAATACAACAACACACATGAGCCCCGTCTCTGTCCGTAACAGTTTTCCTGCATTTTCCTGCATCACGTGTAACATTAGAGAGCCAGTCACCAGCAGCAGTATTACATGATGGAACAAGCATTCTGTATGCTTATTGGCTCACTGACACCGATGAGATTAACTCCTTAGGTATCAAAATTTGGTACCGAATGACGAGGCGTTTTTCGATACCCGAGAGGACCGACATATTTGAGTCAGTGCTTGATGGAACCGGTTTACGATACCCAGCCCAACCCTAAACCTGTGGTCAGTACAAGAGATGCAAGAGTGTTTCCTCTTCAAAATAGGGATTTCTGCGATCTCTCCCACCTCGGTAATACACCCAGCCCTGCAATTATGCTGTGTAATAAATAATAAATTTGGTCCCGTTTTCCATGGCAGATGGCTCCAAATAGAGTCTCAACATGTGACAGAATAGTTTCCAAGAATCTCAATGGAATAAGCTGCAAGCATTCATTTGTGCAGTGAGCAATAATACAGGCTACACGTTCTCTCCTTCTGCATCTGCGTCCCAGTTTAAAGTTCTGACATATTTTGAGTTTTGGATGTTAGTTTGGAGTTGCATGTTTGAAGTCCTGTTTGGCGTAAAGACAGATGAATGGTGTTCTCTCAAACATGTTTTGGTCTTACAGCCAGAAATGCAGAAAGTGAGTAAAAGCTCCCTCGCTGAGATAACTGCAGCATTTTTTTTCCAGACAAGGAAAAAAATTAAAAGTCCCTGTCTGCGTTCACTGGTGCCTTTCTTTATGGATCAGATGTCTGAATCCAGGTTCCCTGTGCAGTGTGAATTAGGAGTGGGCGATATGACGATATTAGATCATTAATGATTAAAATGTCTCCACGATCTGCCTTTACAGAGAGATCGTTATCATTCAGTGCGCTGCTAAATGATTAGTGCTGCTGCTCTGATGTGCTTATACCAAGTGTGCACACGTTATGCGCGACACTCAAATGTGGAGGCAACGGGGAGTGACATAGCGATGAATTGCCATTAATTGTGAGACAAACTGTGCGTGCATGCGTGCTCGTGTGGTATGGTAGACTTTTTTTTTGTCATCAAATCTTTACTTTTTAATCAACATAAAGTATACAGCCAAAAAACACATCTTGCTGTCCAACAACAGTACATAAAAAGAAAATCACAAAATATGCAAAATGCAGAATCCAGTAACATAAACTTTAAAGTGTTGAATTTGAAATGGAATTTGATTAGGTGTTTTTTTTAAATTGAGAAATTAGATTGATTTTACTGTTAATATAGTAACTTGCAAAATAGTCCTAAAAACCAACATGAAAAATAATCGTGGGGCATGCTGGTGGAGTGCACACCCCATATATGGAGCCTAGGGTTCTCGCCGCAGTGGCTGCGGTTTGGACTTCCGCCTGTGGCCCTTTGCTGCGTGTCGTCCCCTCTCTCTCACCTCTTTCCTGTCTACCTTCAGGTGTACTGTCAACAGAGACATAAAGCCTAAAAATAAAGAATTGTAACAAGAATTGTGATAAGATCGTGATCCTATCTGAAAAGAATTGTGATATATTTTTACCATATCGCCCACCCCTAGTGCGAATTATAGTCATGGCATGGCTTTCCACCTGAAAGTACTAGAAATCACGCTCATCTTGTTAAATCTTTCTGATAAATCCAGCTGTGTCCCCTTGTGGTTTTAAGACGTTCATCAAATCAAGTCCTCCCCAAAACCGATTGATTGTATTGCAATGTTGTGTGGTCGTAGTTTCTATCTGAGCTCCACCAAGACAAATTCTTATCAGCTTGGTCGACATGAATGAATCAGCCCTCATTGTGTTAGGCTGATTAAAGCTGAATGGACAGCAGCCTCTCATTAGAATGGACTCTCCCATGTAGAGCACCATGGAGCTCCCTGATGCCACAGATAGTCTTAATTAGATTAAACAGAAGGCTTTTCCTGAGGTAATCAGTCACTCGGTCCCTGCTCACTATGTTACCAGTTACACTGCAGGGAAGATGCTGGCTTTTGGTGGCTGGGGATTCAGATTTTTTTTTTTTTTTAATGACACACCTACTGTGTGTTGTTAGACATGGCGGGGTACTGTGATATAGTCAATCAATACTTTATTACAGACTCAGGGTCCAACAATCTTCTGGGTATTAAATGAAAGGATTGAAATATTGTAATGCTTTACTTAACACCTGGTTATACTAGAAGAGGAAATTGCTGTTCTTTATCATGCAGATTGGACTTATAGTGTGTAAAGTAATTGCCATTTTCTACTCAGTAATCAGTAATCAAATCAACTGCGTTTCTCCTAGGAGTGAGAGGCATCTGCGTGGGTGGAGAGGGGGAAAGCACGGTTATTAAAACATTTTAATGATCAATATTAATCTAACAACATCCAAACAGTGACGGTACAAAATCAAGTTGGTAAGTAATAATAAAATACATGATAAACCAGTGATTAAGCTGGCATCTCATGTGCATTAAGTAGTTTTAACACACATCCTTCAGGTAATCAGAAAGGAGTATTCACCGAGACCACAGTTCAAAATATCTTAAATGGTTATTTTCAGTTTATTTTGTGGTTATTGCGATTACTGCTATTATTATAAGTATTATTAGTATCATTAAAAAATACAACCACGTGAGGCAATTCAAAGCCAATAAACAGAGAGATGCTGTTGCTGAAGCCCTTTACTGTGAAACAGCTGCAAGAATTGTTGAGTTTTTTTTAAACATTGCAGAGGGGAAAGGACTACCTTTTACATTTTCTATGCAGAAAGACCCTGGGAGCAGCTCGGAGCGCAGTGATTACTGAATGCTAATGCTCCACTCTGCTCACGTACCGAGAGCAGAGTGCACATTACTTGACAAGAGTTTTTGTCCAGATGACAAAATTATTATTATTCTATTACAACTCAAGTACAGCGAATGGAAATCTCTTGGCAATGGTTGCAGGCAGTTTTGCTAATTACTTTGCTACTTGTCTCAGCAGCCAAGTGTTTTTTTTTTGTCTCTGTGTTTACTCTTATGCAGCAGTAAAATGGTTTTTTTTTTAAAAGTGTGCTGTAGCTGTGTGATCACAGAAAGGGAAAGAAACAGAGATGGTTACATACACATATTGCTAAACATGCTACATTGAAAATAAGTACAGTGGAAACTGCGTGTAGTGCTCACGGTTACAGTGGTTAACTGCTTATGGATAACAAAGCTTGGAACAGAATCATTCCTATAAAAATGCCATTTAAATAATTCGCTTATAGTAATCAAGTAGTCCGGTCTTTTCAAATAATTTTCAAGATAATTAAAACTACTTTGCCTTGCAGTAACCTGTCCTGTTGGGCATTGATAGCCTACAATTTTTCAGGCCCTTAGCACTGAAACCACTGCCAAGCAGTGGCTTAAGCCGGAATACTTGCTTTTAAATACGCGTACACGAAAGCATGACACTGCCTTATGTATTCTCCGTCTGTTTTGTCCTTTCATTGTGTACATACTCCGAAATTCACGCAACGTCTACGCAAACAGATAGTCAAACAGCAAGTGTATTTCCAACTTTACAGTAGTAGCCTATTTGTACTACTGCCTTTACTGTATTTGTAACGGCACAATACTGTTTTAAGATATAGCCTAATTATAATTGGAACTACTGTAAGCTATACTTTATATACAGAAGGCCTACTGTACTTTATTATAGTGTATTTGAATTATACAAAGTAGAGTAACTTCATTTGTACAGCCATTTGAAAAGTGTTTGATACAGCTGTAGTGTATTTTGAAACAGTCAACAGAATTCATGAAATAAATACACAAATGTCAGTTAGATGGTAATCTGCATGAGAAATAAACAAAAAGAAAAAGCACAAATGTCAGAAAAGTCCAGACAAGAATATGCTCCTAGAGTAAGCATCATAGTTAACATATACAGTAATAGGTCGATTACAACAAAGAGAAACTACACGGTTGGTCCATCTATATTAGGGATGCACCAGCATCGGTATCGGCTGATATTCGCCTTGTTGACTGCAAATAGGATGACATTCACAGATGGCAGTGGACAATATTTATCTGGTGTGTTGCATCAATTTTGCACTGGCTAAATATTGTCTTAAGCACTTATTTTTCCCCAAAAAGTCATTTTCATGTGAAAGAGGGTTATATTAAAAGTTGTTTGTATGATTGAATTTGTGCTCATTCAAAGATAGAGTAATGAAAGGTTGAATGACTTTAAAACAGTTCAGTAATTTTTTTAATAATGAAGATTTGTTTCCCTGACAAAAAGGGGGGAATAAATAACAACAAAAACAACATAAAAGCGTCGGCATCGGCTATTGGTCAAATTGTTATTTTAAACATCTGTATCGGTATCGGCCCAGCATTTCACAATTGATGCATCCCTAATCTATACAGACCAAAATGAGTATAGACATGACTTGAATTCTGATGAAAATCATGAACAGCTGTAATGAAAAGAAAAAAATATGATTCATAAGTCCAGCCTGAGTGCGTCATAAAACCTGAAATTACGTTTTCCTTGACAGTTTGTGCAAAGATAGGGCAATTTGTTGTCAGCGTGATATTAATAAATGTATGTGGAACCCTGCTGTACATGAAATAACACTTGGTAGCGTTACTAATGACATTTTTGTATGTTTGCTCGTCTCTTTCAGATCTTCATGCATGGTGATCTCCGCCTCTGTGGGTGATCCTCAGTCACCATGAAAGACTAGGAACTCAGCTCTCCACGGGACATGGCTCGTTTTGTAATATCCCTGCCCCGCTACCTGCCGTATGACTGCAGCTGCCTCTGAAGGGCCCGTCAGCTGTTTATGGGAACTACCACCGTGTCCGCTCTCTTGAGGATTTAAGCTTTTCCAGGACAACATTATTTTTTTACCCCCACTGTTGAGCCGAAGCAGCGACGCTTTGCAATCGAGTGGGGAGGCGGCGAGACAATGGCGAACAACTCGTACAGCGGGGTGAAGAACTCTATGGTGGAGGCCAACCACGATGGAGAGTTTGGCTGCACGCTCAAAGAGCTGCGCTCCCTTATGGAACTGAGAGGAGCAGAGGCGCTAGGCAAAATCGGGGAATCTTATGAGGATGTTCAAGGACTCTGCAACCGGTTAAAAACATCACCTATAGATGGTAATGTTTCCACTTCACTCAACATAATGGCTGTTGTTTTAATTGGATTAAAATACAGGATGTTTTCACGACGGCGCTCGTAGCGAGTGCTGTTGGCGCACGCATAGTTTAGGAGGCGTGTCATTGGCCGCATCGTCCACATTGTGGATACCTTGACATCACTTCCTTGGAAAACTCATATGCCAGACAGGTGGTCGGGCAGGCTGGCTCTGACCTGGGCCTGTCCTGCTCTATTTCAAGGCCTGTGGATATGTCCCTCACACCCTCCCCCTCTCTCCCGTTTCACCTCTGTGTCTCTGTGTGTGCGTGTCTGTGTGTCTCTGTGTGTGCGTGTCTGTGTGTGTAGGCTTCAGACACACCAGCTGTCTGCCTGGGCACAGCACCAGGCTGCAGGCAGGTCAATGTCCCACATGTGGCGGACAAAACGGGAGGCTGTAAGGAGTGGGTAGTAATGACTTGAACATGTTAGGGAAGGAGTGAGTTCATCTTTTGAATGTCTCCTCTGTGTTTCTCTCTTTCGCCACCAAACTCCTATCGCCGTAAAGATAGGACTAAGCTAAGAGAGAAAAATGACTAGTTAGGCTGCTGTAGAACCCTACCGGGGCAATGGTGGTTGTCATCACCTCTCTTTATTCTCTTTTTCTACCGTTCTTTTTCTCTCTGTCTCAGTTTGTCCCTCTATAGACAGTCGGCCTAATCGCCAGTATGACCTTGACTGAACTCTTATGGGAGGGGATTTTCAGTTTGATCCCAGATTAAAACGGCACCGCATATTCACTGTAGCAGCAACAGTCCTGTGTGTGTGCAGTGTCTCAAAGCAAGCAAAAAAATGTTCCTGGCCTTCATCAAACCAAAAAGGAATGCCTGTAAATACCATGACAGCACCAAGTGTCCCTCATTCAAGAATCACTACCTCGCTGTTTAATTCTTGACCTTTAATTTATTGACAATATGGTGCACAAGGCATGCGGTCTCTTTTCGCTGCTTTCATTGTGTGTTATACAGGCCAGTAGGCTATTGTCTGAACTGAGGAGAAATTGCTGAATAGGAATTTGGCTGTTGAGAGAGAGAGGGAGAGAGAGAGAGAGAGAAAGAGAGAGAGCGTGTGAGTTGTCCAAACATGCATGTGGCTGTGTCAAGCAGGTGAGCCTAGAGTGCTGTCATATTTGTAGCATGAGTGACACTGGTTGTTTCATTAAGTGCGAGTGTACTTGTCCTCCCCCGCTCATGCTACAAAAAAAGAATGTGGATTGGCGAGGTCCATTAGCGTTTTCCGCATTTTAATACAGACCACAAAGAAATCTGAACTAGGGATGCCACGGTGAGGAAATGTTTCTACCGGTAAATAAAGCTTGTGATAACACTGGTGTTACCGGTTACACTGCAAATGCACCACAGTGCATGCGAGGCAAAAGTTCCCCTCGCCACTGCCTGCTTCCCTTAACCTCCCACGTTAACCATAAACTCTATGTAAATATATAGATATAATGGTAAGAAATCAGCGGACTACAGTTATATGCACAGAGCCAATTGGTCTGTCCAGACCATAGCAGCTGCATGGTCGACTCGCATTTTAGTTTCTTTTTTTTTTGTTGTGAGTGAATCTTGCAAGAAAACACACTATAATCTATTATAAACGATATAGATATATGGTATAAATGATCAGATTCTTCACTTTTGCTTTTCACTAGAGATGCACTGATTAATCAAGTAAAAAATACTTTCTGAATCGACCGCTGATCACAAACAGACGAAAACTTTCACACCAGCTAGCACGGCCATATCTACATTTTTGGGGGCCCTATGCAAAATCTTGTTCGGGATAGTGCATCATATTCCACATGCATATAAAAGAGACCAAACACTACTTTTTCTTTGAATGATTTTAACTTACGATAACGTAGAAAAACACAACGGTTTTAAATTATAGTTCCAAGAGAAAATTGGAATCGGCAGGTCAGACTGTTAAAAAATCGGCAATCGGAATCGACCAAGAAAATTGAAATCGGTGCATCTCTACTTTTCACTTCCTCCGCCATCATCTTGTCGTGACGTGAAAGTTAAATCTGACTCCTCTGTGCTGCTGCCTTACGGTGCAGCAGACACAAGGTAGGAGCTGATATGCAAAAATGAACTAAATGTGTTTTTATTTTGATTAAAAAGACCAAACTGTGGGCAAGTAATGTAATCGGTGTACGCCCCAACACCAACTACCGTGGCAAGCCTAGTGTGTACGCGCTATTGGTTGATCTGTAGTGCGTGAGTAGGTAATTTTATACTATAAGCATGTTTGGAATATTAAACTACTTTCAGCCTCTGCTATACTCTTTATCAGTATTCTGCATAGCAGTCTGTTTACCATCTTCAAATCATCAAACATGTTTTTAAGAGTAGAAGAAGAATATTAGATTATTTCTAGATTCCTAATGAAAACAAATCCTTTGATATAATGGCTTGCTACTTTACAAAGCAAAGGCAGCTTTTGCCCAATTATTTTGAAAGTTTTGTTTTTACTTCTGTAGTTACTTGCAACTGCACTCTACTGATAAGCTCGAATAGGTCCACATTTAGTTTCCCCCTCGCAGCAGGTGCTGTTCCACTTCTTGGTACGCAGCCACTGAGTTTTAACACTTCCAGTTTCAATCAGCTCATTCGTCATTGGCTTGGGAAATTAAGTCATCATTTAAGATTACAGGAACTTGACAATTGAAAAGGGATTTCTAATTAGTTGGTTGGTCATTTCTGGAACCGCTTAAGCCAACCCTTTTGCTAATCCTCCACATTTCCAACCTCCAAATAAGTTTGACTGAACTTCTCTGTTGCAGCTGTGCATGGCTGTACCACCACATGGCCTTTTTGGATTGGGCTAAATGTAGTTTATCCTCACGGCCATTTTCCATGCAAAATAAGGCAGGGTATCTTAAGATCTAAGATCAGTCAGATTTCAATTCACTGTCTGTGATTCAAATTGATTTTGATATTTAACATACCAATGCTTTGACTTTGAAGAGAGTTAATTATGCAACACTGTACAATGTGATTTATAAGTTGTGATAATGCACACTGCCAAAAGCGTATTCAAATATTACCTTTGTCTATTTGACAAATGTAAACCATTAACCCAGACGCAGTGCTGTAGAATAATGAAATAAAAGATAAAGCCTGAAGGGCATTCATCACACGTAGAAAATATCAAAACTAAGGGATGGTATTTTTTTAACCATCTATTTTGTTTTAACACATTTCCTTCTAGTTTTGCTTATATGCTGTACTTCTTAAACAAACCCTGTTTCCATAGTGATGAGGATCCTTTGTAGAGCTTTGATTCTCTGCACGAACCCAATCGGTCCCGACCCTGCGGGCTGTCATTTCTCAAAATTCCCCCGAGCTCGAATCAGGTCGGGTTCACATACATTTCCCTGTGCTTTCTTTTTTTTTTTTTTTTTTAAGATGTAGACCTTATAGTCTATGTAATGTCATGAATTATCTATGGCCTGGTTCCTTTTTATTTCCAGTTTAGCAGGAATGCGTTGTGCTATAGGCAGTAACCTACTGTTATGCGTAATCTAGTCTGGTAGGTTTACCCAACAGTGCTGGGATATTGCCTTTCTTCCTGCCTGCACAGGAAGTCCGTGTCCCTCTTCCCAAAAGTCCTTTCGCTACGGGAAACAAAAAACAGCCTCCGAGCTATCAGCCTAGGTGCCGAAAATGACAAGTTTTTGAAGATTTGGATTGTGTAATAAGGCAGGCCTGCTCTGTTCGTTCAGTGAATGATTGTGAAGATCTACAAAGAGTGTGTGATTGGTTTAAGGAAACAGGCCAGGGAGTTGGTTTTTTTTTACACTATCCAGGAGTGAAAGCGCATTCAGTCCAGATTTTCCCCCAGCAGCACTGTGGAGATAAGTCTGGCTATGCGAGGCAGAATCTGAATATCGTCATCGTCTCATTGAGTTCTCGCTGCAGTTCGAAAATTTTATACGATCTCTATTTGATATTGCCTATAAGGTCATGATACCTACACAGAATTTACAACAACAGCTGCTCTTTATTATTCTGTATAACAGCGATCACACAACTTAAAACACTGAAAATTCAGGCCCACAGATCTTAAAAGGAAATTAATATATGCAAATATTTACAGCATTTGATACGATAACATCTGTATCGATACAGGTTTATATTGCCGTATCGATTTTTTGAGCACATGACTGATGAACTTTCGAGAACGCGCATGTCAAGAGATCGTGTCACAAATGTCTGTTAACACTGACTTTACTAGACTTTAGCTTGAGATAAATGTATTCTAATTTATATATATTTTTTTTAAAATCTTAACATTGTAAATTAGTTTTTTTAATCGGGCTCTGGCCCAAAACCCGGGTCGGGCTTGGACAGAAACTATGCAGGTTCATGTAGGGCCCGATCACAGCTCTAATCCTCTTGTGTGGTGGAAAGAGAGAGCACCAATACCTGAAGCTCTGGCAGTTGGCCTGCTGTTATTTGTATGAGTTCACTTCCTCTGTGCGTGCAGACTGTTTTATTTTCTGATGCTTTCTCTGCTTCAGTAAGCAACCGGGATGAATTAAGTTAAGTTTCAGTTTACCCTCCCTCTGTTTCTCTGCTTTCTTCTCGTCGTGTAGTCGGTTATATAAACGTAACATTTAAAGGGGAACTCCACCATGTTTTTACACAGTTTACTCGTCATGGGGAGTGCTACTCATCCACGGTTGTATAATGTTCTCTGTGGCGCTTTGTCAAGCCTGCGAAAATACACTCGTGATGCGTCACCAGGGTTACCTTGGCTTGGGCTTAGAGATGACACATTTTAACTGGAAGCCTGCATTACGTACTTGGGGTAGAGTTTGAAAGACATGGGTGCTTACGAGGGCTGCCCCCTCTTAAATCAATTAGTCAACTAATCGACCGTTTTGGTCTTAGTCGACTAAGATTTCTTTAGACCATTAGTCATTTTTTATGCTTTTTTCATGCTGAATGACTTATTTCCAAGAAACTTATGACCACATCTCTGGAAAACACAAGATTTAAAGTGGTGCT
>JAOVVB010279166.1:0-17483 GCA_028570985.1 Heterobranchus longifilis | reverse complement strand
AAACCACAACCTTTTTTTAACCCTGTCAAGTTGTTTTGTTGCCTAAATCTACCGTAGGTCCATTTTAACAACGTTAACAGCATGTTTAATTTAAAACTGCAAACATAACGTTGTATGAGGGTGAAAAATGGTCATACGGGTTGTATTTACTCCCACAGCTAGGGGCGCTATTTTAGTAAAACACTCGTGTGGGTCGTATTTGAGAGTAGGAACAAATATGGTCGTATGGTTTGGAGGACTTGTTGTTTGCTCAGTCTGCTCTGATTGGTCAGTATTTCCGTCTCTGCACCGTCACTGCAGCCGGGGAATGAGTGTAGCGGCACTTTCTGCCTTTATATATTATAGTTGTGACATCACAACCTTACAGAAGCCCTGACGGCTCGTTTAAAGGCACAGTTTCTGAATATGAGTGCATTTGTCTGTGGATTGAGCACTCTGATGAAAAAGACATTTCACTTTTTACAATATGAAACTCTTTTGGTGCTCACAAACTGATGTGTTGTAATGTTTCCAGAAAACAATCAGCACTTCATCCAACAGACAAAGAGTCTGAAAGTCACTTTATTTGACAAACAGCTTCGTTGACAAGTGATCTCTTCATCCATTTGTTCTTTTCATCAGTTAAACCTAATCTGTAGGTACGACTAACTCCAACACTGTTACATGCCAGTTTTCCCCGAAACTGAATTCAGGACTTCAAACATACTGTACACTGTTTGCTCTCCCTGAATCCGTTTTATGCAGAAGATCCGTCCGTATTTTGACAGACTCCAAAAAAACCCTTCTGCTTGCTTATCAAGGTTTCCAGACACAACACAGAGAATGATTTCAGATGTCATTTCTACAGCTCTTTACATATGCACACAAAAACTAATCCACACAAAGTGTCCAACATTACTCAAAGGTACCTTCAAAAAAAATGCAGTTATCGGAGGCCCAGTGTGGAGTACAGTCAAAGAACACCCTGCCTTCTGTTCCTTATCTCTGCACTCTTCAGTGTGGGTGAGTGTTTGGTGGAGGGAGATGGGGAGGGAGATGAGTCGAGGTTTGTGTTTTGGGCACTGGAGCCTCTCGCGACTGGACATTGTCAAGTGGGGTCACCCGCAGGGCCGACCTGCGGGCTCACCAGGAATGCGGTCGTCTTATCAGTTGTAAAGGAGCTCGAGACCCTCTGAAAGAAAAGCAAATGTCTCCGTAGGAAGACGCAGATGGGTCCTGCACTGGGTATTTTTCTTCTTCGCTCTCTGCCTGGCAGATTTAAAGCCGCGGTGCAGATACCCGGTGACTCCGACTGTCACGGAGGCTGTGATTTAAGACATGTTTCCCTTTTTTTTTTATCCCTTCGCCTCCCTTTCTACTAATATTTTGATAGATTTATATAACATGCTGATAATGGTGATTGTTCATCGACCAAGACAGTAGCTACAGAAGCTTAAAGCCTCATTCTGCTGTTCTTTTGTCCACATAAAACTGAAACTGAGGTACATTCACATCTGCAGTTGAGTTTTTGAGAATTGAGAATCCGATGTTTGTTTCCTAAATGATTAGATTAGAACACGCCTGTAAGAAAACAGAGTGTTATTCCATGTATTGTCAATCAGGCCTCTTTAAATATGTGCTGCAATCAAATCCGTTTTGTAAACCTGATGAATTTGGTGAATATGAGAAGATTTGAGCATGTTTTAATCTCAAAGTGTAATCTAAAATTGGTATTTGTCAGAAAAAATAGAGGAATCAAAGGATGTAGCTGCCTTGTGACTGTTTTCACATAGGTGCAAATAGACACATTAAACATTATACATTAAAATATAATCAGATATATTCTTAATCCCTCAGTTTTTTTTATTCATTTAAACTTCATCACATAATCTCAATTAAAAACTGAACCTCAGTAATGCAAATTATATCAACAATAGAAGCCGATTAAATCAACATTATTTGACTAATATCTAGAGCTGATAGTAAACATGATACATTTAGGTTTTGTTCATTTTGTTGGTTGTATAAATCATTTGATGATGTCGCCTTGGACTCCAGGAAGCTGTGATGGATTAACTGATTAATGGAATAATTGAGAAACTAATCTGCAGATTAATCAATAATGTAAATAATCATTAGTTGCAGCTATTATCCATTGTTTAGTGTTTTGCATATTAAAGAAAAAAACTAAGTGAGACTACTCTCTGAATTGATGAATTGATTGGTTCAAATCTGATAATAAAAGTGAAAATATTTGTAATGTTGCTTTAATTTCACCCTCTTCTTCAGGATTATATAACGAGGTGCAGACACCACACATCAGCCGGAACAGTCATCCTCAAAGCACAAAGCAAAACTAAAGAAAAAGGCTACAAATAAAAAAGTTTTCTATCTTCTATCTGCTGTGAAGTTTCCATACGCAGACTGCCTTTCTCTCCTGGGCCATTTCTCATCCCATAATCCCTTGCTCTGTCTCTGGCCAATCAAATACCTTTAAAGGGGTGAGTGACGGGAGGTAGCATGAACCAATTACCGCGGCGACGACTGAAACCTTCCCTACAAACAGCCGAGTCACTAAGTCGCTGACTTGTTGCTCAGTGGGGAGCGAGCGCTGGTGGATTAGCGCTGCGGCAAACAGGCACAAGGGCCAACACGGCGGGGGGGCTCTGACCCCACGGGAGGGGGGACCAACACCTCCATGTGAACCTCATAAAAAAACAGGCCATCGGGAGGTAAAGGAAGCCCCCCCCCCCCTCATACCGAGCTGACCAGCAGCTTTGCGTTGTAAAGACTGGCGCGGTGATGCTGTTGGGTGGTCATGACCCCGTTTCCATGGCGCTGAGAAGTTGACAAACCAAAAGTAAATCCTCCAGCTCACAGAGAGCAGACTTATATATAGACTCAATCTGGTCTCTTCTTTATAGTCATCATCACTGGAGTGAAACAGGGCATATGTGGTCATATAGTGAAGTCTACAGCAAACAGAGTTTTGTTTTTCTACGGCACCAGAACCTGCTGCACCCACACGAGACCTGGACTGTCGGGGCAGGGCTGACTTTGATAGTGTAGCAACAAAAAGAGGTCATCCCTTCCGGATGCCGACCAGCATATTTTAATTGGATTGGAAGTCCTGCTGCGACAGAGCGGATATAGTATGAATGGCGTACTAATGCAATGTAAAAGAGAAAGGAGTGGGCCTCAGTATCACACGACAGGTTATCAGTTGGAATGCAAGTGTTACGCAACTGTTACTTAAGTGTTGTACTTAAAGACAATTTTGAAGTACTTTACTTTAGAGATTCTATTTTATGCCACTTTATATTCCATTACATTTTGGAGGCAAATGTTCTGTTTACTCTACGTTTATTTAACAGCTTTTGTTTCTAATTAATTTGCATATTAAGATTATTAATGCAAATGTTTTAGCAACAAATAAATTATAATGTATTACAATAGATTAAGCTACCCAACAATATGCAGTAGTTAGAATAACCCCCATCTTTACCAGCTATTACATTAAAGCTGGGGTCGGCAGTTTTCTGGGAAACATTGGAAAATACAGCCCTCCTCCAGCAGCCCTCCCCTCTCTGACCCAAGCATCATAGACTGTATAAAATGTGGACGTAGTCTCCGTGACGTCATCCATAGGTTTCTGAAGAGTCATTGTGAAGCTCAGTGTGGGAGGCTCCGGCCGTCACCATCTCAGCAGTGCCTGACACCGCCTGACTCCCGGTTACTCAAAGAAATGGGCGAAGAGGTGGAGAGAGGCGGACCAAATGAAGCCTTCAGTCTCTGCTCGCCACCTGTGACGGCACCCGCCTGTCACTCAGAGCGCCCATGCCCTTAATTATGCATAACTTTAAGCCTTAATATAATTTGGAAATTGGCGATAGAGACCAGGCTGTAAACATGTTTATTTCAGCTGTAATTGTGCATTTTAACATGGGGGTCTATGGGGATTGACCTCAAGTGGCTCCCAGAGGTTTCTGCTTCATTCAGTGACCCGTATGAACAGGCTAGTCATTCATTTCAATCATGATCAATGTTCAATGATCAATCAATGTTTTCTTTTCAAACATGGGCCTCTAAAACCCTCTCAGATGACATACTGTGATTCGAGGTTTTACCGAGCTACATAAACATGAACTTGAATTACCTGCAGCTGTAAGCCTTTGACTACGGTTAGCAGAAGGCTAAACTTTTAGCAACATTTTCTCTCCATCTCTGACATGCTTCACTGATAGTGACATTTTTATTGCGTTCATTTTCAACCTCTCTTTTAGACTCTTTTGATCTGATTGTCTGAAGTCTGTCTGTCTTTTTTGGGCTTTCTTTGCAGTGTCGGCTGTTGTTGCCAAAGCTGGAATAGTAACTTTCTCTGCAGGATTTTCTACCATTAAATCAGACCTTCACCATCTGAAGGGACGTGCACACTCACCTGCATTTGTAGAAAAGCCAATAGGAAGGCTTTCTCTCTGAAATGACCTGTGATTGGTCAAAGTCTCCCGTCATGGGCTAGACTTTCTAAAACCTGAAAGCAGAGCCTAGAAGCCTGGTTCTCTCTCAGACCACTCAAATTATAATATGCTGAAAGGTTATTATGGATTTTTTGTCCAATGATGCCAATAAAAAACTGCCTACCTCAGCTTTAAAGTGATGCTTACACATTAATTAAACAGCAATAATACAATATTCAATTATTATTCTGAAATGGGCATTTTCTTCTTCATAATGAGTACTTTTACATTTGGTACTAAATTTGATGCTAATACTTCCATACCTTTACATAAGTAATGTTTTGAATGCCTAAATGACTTTTACTTGTAACAGACTATCTAGTGCTTCTTTTACTTAAATTAAAAATCTGAGTTTTTCTTCCGCTGCTCCCAATCTGCAACGAGAAGAACCTAAATCTAATGCTGTTTTTATAGCAACGGAAATCAAACAAAAAAAAACAGCAGACACAACTAACTAAATATTGTATATTATTATATCAAAATATCTAAAAGGGCCAAACCTCAATTTAAGTATTAAGTGAAGATCATTTACCAATATTTGAAATGTACTAAATAAGATTAATACTTTCCATAGAAAAAAAAGAAAATTGGAATGATTTTCACACGTGTGATTGAATACGAGTCAGATATTCGTAGTCGAATCCATCACTTGAACATTTGGTTTGAAGACCTGTTTTGATGAGTTGACTTGATGAAAAGTTTTTCTTCAGCTCTTCTGCCAGGAAACGACAGCAGCAGTCGCACTCATACCACTGTCAGCGCATACAAATGATTATGACTTTCATCTGTTTTTGCCATTGCCACAAACACACGAGCCAATATCTCCTGAGGAAAAAGAAATTGCTTTGTTTTTTATCCTCACTTGAATTCAAATTTTACTTGGATGTTTAAGTGTTTTATGTAAGTTGTCTGAGCTTCTCTCCAATTCACTGCAAACTACAACAGAAACTAAGTCATAATCAAAAGGTTGAAATTATTCAGTATACATATATATACACATATCATTTTTATGCGACTGCATATGTATACATTGCACATTACATGCCATGTCATTCTCAACACACAGTCTACAAATTACACCAGACAACATACCTATCAGCATCACTCCAAATAAATTGCCACCTAGCTGACCTCCGGAGACAGAACATCTAAACACATGGAGAGATGTGTATATTACACACGCAGACACACATTTTCTTTCAGTCTAATGACCATTACAGAGATAAATTAGAGCGCTTATATCCATGGCTCAAATGTGTACTTTATGTATTCCCATTAACATGTAAAGAAATGGACAGTTTTACCCTCTAAAACTTGCATGCAACAAAATACTCACGCTTCTTGGAAAAGTGAGAGGAGAGATTTCTTGGAAGATTTTGTGAATTATTTTTTTACCTCTTGCAAATACTTTTTAAATCAAGATTTCAAGATTAACTTTATTGTCATTCATACTATTCACACGGCAGAACAAAACTGTTGCATTCAGCCCAAAAATGTAATAGAAAAATAAAAAAGAATAAATTAATCGTGTAAACACAGATAGATATAGTATATATAGTATATTGCACACATGATAAATGCAAAAAACTGAATAAAAATAGAATGGAATTGCACATATAGGATAAAAATTGCACATATAGGATAAAATTACACATGTAGGATAAAGTTGCACATATAGGATAAAATTGCACATATTGGATAAAGTTGCACATGTAGGATAAAGTTGCACATGTAGGATAAAAATTGCACATATAGGATAAAATTGCACATATTGGATAAACTTACACATGTAGGATAAAGTAGTTACTAGACCAGCACAGTCCGAGTGTATGTGTGTGTGTGTGTGAGTGAGTATTTCTAATGCCTATTTTTGGGTTGTAATCATTGTAAAAACATCATTGGCTCGTAATATGACAATGTAGTTAGAAGGATGTAACGACGGCCAACTTTTCCTGCTGTTTTCTTCACTGAATTCATGTGTCTCAGTGAAAGCCAGCACAGTATGTTGTAACATCATGATAACACATTATATTCTACATGTATCAGTGGTCAGCAGGGCAAGTGTTTCCATACGTTTCTCTACGCAATACTGATGTGTTCAAGTTGTAAAAAGTCCTGGAAAACAGCCTGTTGGTCGTATTCATGAGTCAGTTTTTGCATTTTCACACGACTTTTCCAACCGACAGGTTAATATACTGGGAAAAGTATAGTGAGTACCCGCTCTTTCAAAATGATTAATCGCACAAAAGTTGAAGGTCTTGGCTGGCACTTCAACACACTGAATCATCTTATACTTTAGAAAGATTTCATCCTGAACTGCTGGCTTTCCAAACAGCTGTTATTTTCTGAACTCCTTAATGAAAGTGTTATGCACGGCAATGATGGCGGACATAAATTCCTGATTTAAATGTCTATTATTTAGTCTGAAAGTGGCCCATCGTTCGGAGGTGTGTTGGCACTGCGGGGCCGCAGCGTCCTGCGGAGCCAGGAGCCTGAGCGATGAGCTGCAGAAGCGCCAAGGCTCCTCTCCTTGCAGAGGCAAGCAGGGCCTCATGTGTGACTGAGTGGGTGCTAGAACGCCAAGCGGAGAAGTGCCGGGTCACAGTAAAGGTTAACAAAATCAAGGCAGGGAATTTACGAGCGTCCGTGCTTCACATGCGATGTCGCCAGCAGCAAGAAGGGAGTGTAAAAGACAAGGGTGGATGAGAGGATTATAGAGTGTGTGCGAGCATATGTGTGAGGACATGCGTGTGTTTGTGTGGTTCGGTGGAGGGATCCTCGCCTACTTTGCAAGCAACACATTGTGACAGAATGATGAGGGTCCTTTACTGTGAGTGTGTGTTCACTTTACACACCGTTGGGCCAGTTGCGCTCTGTAAACTGACTAAAAGCAGCTGGACCTGAGACAGCGTGTACATTATTAGTCTACAGGCGCCATCATCTGTCAATCTATCATTTCATTTATGTCATATACAGTTTATCTACGTGCACATAAACTACATTTCTGCCTCATGATAAACATGTCAAGTCTGGAATGATTACAATTACAACCATGAGTTCAAAAAGGTCCAAATGCACTGCACTGTGTGAAGGAGCTGCTTTATACTCCTCCAGAGACAGTCTTGTGATGGGATCACACCAGACAAATCAGGCCAGGGGTGATGTGGCGTCGCAGCTGGTGTATCATAACCTGACGTCAACAAATGGTTTTCACAGTACCATCTGAGGAGCAGGTGCTTCAAAAAAAAAGACCTGGCAGGTGATTGGACGAACCATCTGTCTATTAAACTCGTAGTGAAGTCAGTCAGGAGAAGTGCAGAAAAGCCTTTTTCTCCAGTTCTGATATAACTTGTGATATTGCAGCATCTACGCAGAGCTGGGGTTGTTGTTTTGAATAAATAGTCACGCAGCTCACACGACCACGCCCATACCCAGTAGTTTAGTTTATTTTATTTGACATGGTCATCACAGTAGTATTAGAATTGTAACATACATTTGTGCACAAGAACTAGATGCACTGTTTTAAGTGTTTATAGTGAAATGCTAATTTGCAATATCCGTCCACAGGAGGCTTTCGCTGCTCACAGGACGCTGATCAGTCCGATCAGATCTGTACCGAGCCTGACTGAGAGGCTGGCAAGATGGATTCATGAGATCAAGTGATCCGCGATTCTCACGTGATCTTGTGATATCGCGAGAATCCAGCTGCCACGCAAGGTAAGGTATATCATCCTGATATCAACATTTCCTTTGCAGAAAAAAAAGCGAAAAGTTGCTGAAGTCAAAATGTTTAAAAGTTTACTTGTATTCATATTAATTTTATTTAATTGACTCTGTTATTTAATGTGCATAAGTACATTTAATAGTGAAATAAGAACACAGTCCCCCGGTGGCCTGATGATTTAAGGTTGTGACCATGAATGAAAACATCCCAGTTTGAGTCCAACCAGGGACACTTTCCCCTGATATCCCAACATTTCCTGTCTCTACTGTCAGCTCTCTAATTACCAGCCGGCACAGCGATGCTAGTATTGTTTTCACTTTGTGAGTGCGTGTGTGTGTGTGTGCGTGTGCATGTGCGTGAGTGAGAGAGTCAGTCATC
Source organism: Heterobranchus longifilis (assembly GCA_028570985.1). Lineage (NCBI taxonomy): Eukaryota > Metazoa > Chordata > Actinopteri > Siluriformes > Clariidae > Heterobranchus > Heterobranchus longifilis. The sequence goes on along the minus strand of JAOVVB010279166.1, from coordinate 8,885 downwards.
GTGGCAAAATGTGGTCCTGGAGGTCCTACTGTAGCCAGAACTACCACAGAGGCAGTTTTGAACACTTTGCCAGGTGTTTATATTTATTTCTGTTGCGATAGCGTTGCAACCGTGCAAGATGCAGTCATGAAACTTTGCAGATGTGTAGCTGAGATCAAAATAAAAGCAGAGTTGGAAGATGGGTATGGTCCGAACAAGGCAGCTGGATGTAGGGGGTCGGACGAAGGGAAGAAATTCGTTGAAATGACTTGAATCGCTGCGGTGACATTCAATCTTTCTCACATTAAAATTACACTCGATGGATCAGTTCATATCAAACCGATGGTGTCATTATTCGACTAAAACACTATCTAAATTTGAAGATACTGACATGCAATAATGTGAGAAACACTTCTACACACACACACTCACACTCACACTGCACAGATAAAATGCCTCGCCTGTGTTTCACGGCTGTCTATAAGTGGAGCAGGGGCCCGAGATTTTGGGAGACAACCGAGCGATAGGACACTTCATCACTGTGGTTTGTGGAAGGTTCTCAGCTCTCTTGATAGCTCCAGTTTGTCTGGAAGAGGTTATGCTTTGTGATAGTCTGGCAGAATCATGGATCTGTCTCCTCGGACCAGTTGGAACCCGTACAGTGTATCAGGTTCTAGCAGCATGTGGTTTCAATTTGATCCCTCGCAAAACTCCTTTCATTTCTCTTGATCAATGTCACACAGTACTAATGCTATTATTCTATGCATTATCAAAGTAACAACAGATGATATAAGTGGTTGACTTCCAACCGAGCGGGCGGTTAATGCCGCATCACATTCTGGCTCTCTGACTGCTTCCTCGCCGGCATCTTTTTGTCCGCACCACATGCGGAGATATTCATCATTTTCACATATAATAACACAGCGCATTGGATTTCCCCTTTCTTATTTTTACAAAGCTACCCCTGAGCTCAGCGCACAGTAGGCATCAGTCGGCCCGTCCATCTCGCCGGCTGCGGCGCTGATGGCCGGTCTAATTCAAGCAATATTTTGAGTTTCCAAAAAAGCTGTGGGGGAGAGTCTGTGGCTGATGGCTCCACCCTGGGCTGAGCACCATCCATCTCTCCCCCTTCCCGTCGCCCGCCGCCCCTCTGCCGAGCGCCGCCCCACTTGAGATCCATTCGGGGAGCATATTTGCCAGATGACAGCGCGCTCTGTGTACCATCCATTATGGCTAAGGCAGATACATTGTCATCAGGAGCCTCTCACGCTGGCATAAATCCATGGTCAACAGTAAGTCTAGGTCAAGTGATTTATACACAGGGGCACGTCCGTACATACACTGGCCCCGCTCTTCTACAGACATATACATAAAGGCATGTTCAGACGCACATCTGCCATGAAACTGCCCGAGGCAAACTGTGGAAACCTGTTACTGTACTCACGAGGGCTGTAATGGGAGTCTTGTTTAAAGTACAGAGGAATCTGGTCAAAGTCTGGCGGAGGTCACTTTTTGAGGAAATGCAGAACCCGAGGGAGTGAGTGCTAGCAGTTCTCCTCCTCCCTACTCCTCTTCACAGAGGAGGAGGAGGAGGTGGTGCAGTGTGAATCGCGCAGACACACTTATACTCACGCATTTAACACATGCGTGCACGCGGCGTGGAAGCAGAGAGCCGAGCACGGACGGGGGAAGATGAAGTGCTAAGCGCGTTGACTGTACTTGACCGTAATCTCTGGATGAGAATTGAGGAGATGCAGCGTGTGTCCCGGAGGCTCACTTGTAACATGTCTGCAGAGCCCCCGGTAATACTCGCGCATTACAATATTCCAGAGAGGGACACCTCACTCCAGTCAATTGTTTTTTTTCCTCAAGGCCACAGCAGTGTTAAATGCGAACACGAGAAGAAGAATTGACACGACGTTCGGTCAATAAAAGCGCGTCCTCCTGCGTCGTAATTCACACATGAATCTTATCAACTAAAATAACAGCGCAGAACGTAAGCGCTGTGACCTTAGTGTGGGTTTAAAGGTTTCTAAAATAGCTAAATTACGTCATTTCCATCATACCAAACAGACAAGTGGTATGGCAGGAGCACTGGCGCGCTGTCAAAGCCGCATCACGGCAGGGAGATGGACTGATCCTGCTGATATTGTCTACTGTCTCATCTTTGGAAAATACAACTGACAGTTGCTCGTCTTAGCCGTCGTCGTCACAGTCCCCCCCCCTGTTGTACATCATCAGACTTCAACAATATTGACTTCTGTTGAAGAGATTAGCTGCCAAGCTTTTATTTTGTTAAGGGATCAAGGTCCTTCATGTTCTTACCTAAATATAACTTTACTCCGTTGCACGTTTGAAATTGCTGCTGCAGGTGGTATTTCATTTATGAGAGCGCTCGAGACCCAGAATGCCTCGGCTTGACCGCCGGGCTTTGGAGGGATTATCTGATGAATTCGTGTTTTACAGCAGCTGTTAGTGGGAAGTCACCAGGGGTCTAAATGTGGATGCGAAAGCCCTCCACCAATTGTGCCGTGTGGTCACTTTCATTTTTCACTTTGTCTGAAAACTTGGCATTACCTCATTTATTTTAAAGCGTTGCATTGTCAGCTTGCTATAACCATACGTGTTGAAGGTTTTGATTTAAATGGAATGGAAAAAAAAAAACCCATGTGACACCAGCGCTGCGCTGCGCTGCGTGATAGGGGTCATATCAGACTACACCCAAAATTAAACGTCCTTAACCCTGTCTCCGAGAGCATCGAGTTAATCTTGTGCATGTCTGCGATGATAAAGATCTCCTGCAAGACAACTATGCAGCACCTCTTAGGTCATTGGAGATTTTGATTTACGAGCCAGGAGGAGCCGGGATTGACAACCTGCTAATGCCCACTCGGATGCTTGGATTGCCATCGCCATTCAGAAGAGGCCAGCAGACCAAGACTAAATGAGACCGGGCTGGAAATGTCACCTGCGTGCACAACCTTTTACGTCCCCAGAGTCCTTCTCAGAACTGTAAACTCTATCTTACATGCCTCTGACCACTTCCATTGATGGCTTATGGCAGAATCCCACTCGAGATACCGGCCTTCCCCCGCTTCACTGTAAATCAAATTGCTATCTAAAGCAGCAGGACTCAGCCTTACAGCGCTGGACAGCGATATATGGGAAATCCCCAGCGCTGCAATACGCCAAGAGCTCCAACAAGACCATAAAGGTCACAGGCTACACTTGGCAAACCGCGTTTGGATTTTTGTTACATGGTGTGCAAGCGAAGAGGAAGCCGAGCACCAGGCCCCCTTCAGAATGAAAAGCCTTGTTGACAGAGTTTAAATAATTGAAATCCAATCAGCTCTCTAAATGAATATTGGGTTTAACAAAGAATAAATCCAAGTATATCAGAAATCCCGCGTCTGGTCATGCCTCTAAAATTGCTTAACCTGTGAATGAAGTGTGTTTAGAGCCCATAATCCAATCTGAATCAAAGTGATAACTGTCTATACGGCAAGAAAATAAAAGCTTTTTGGCTCAGTGGTATTAGAAGTGTATTACGCTGCTTCACATGGATTCAGGCAGACGGTAGACGGCTAACTGCACGTCATCTTAGTGGACAAAAGCAGGGCGGTAAAATTAGGTGAGGTAGATGGCATTGACGTCCAAAGTTAACCTAAAATATTTTTTGCCGTCCTCTGCGACGGCATTTACAACCACATGTTACGTAGCTCGACACGGACGATATATTACAAGAGAGATATTACAAGAAACTGCAAGCATTGCTAGAATAATTACATGAAAAATAGACACAGAATAATTGTACTTAATATATTTTATTCCATTCTTTGTAAACAATGCAACATATCATCATGCATTGCCGTCCTGCTTTTCCGTCTGTTTGTTTTTCCCAAACTGTCCAAAAGGTGGTGTCCGTCTGCTGTAAGCATGTATACATTACTGTACATCACGTTGTAGATATATTGGCAAATGCAGAGATACTCAAACTGCTTTAAAGGAATCACAACTTGTCTCTTATCTTTCGTGCTGGGACACTAAAGCGTCCTGGTTTTCGGTTTAATGTGAAGTTGGTGCTGATGGATTCTGCTGTCTCTGACTGTCTGGAGCTGCTGGCTTTACTCTGCTTTGACTCACCACAGGCTGACGTATCTCCAGACTACTGGATCTTTCAAATTATCTGTCACCATTGTCACATATTGGCAAAAGTGTAATTTTTGAATTCCAGTTTTTGGAGTACAGTTTATGTAGAGTGCGGCGGTCTGAGCCTTGTGACTCTTAAGCCCCTGAATTTGTGTTAAATGTGAGATAAGTATTTTTTTTTTTTTTACAATAATAAATCACAAAATGATCCTTTTTATCTGTCAGAAATCCCATTGAACTTGCATGACATTATCATTGCCAGAACACAATTTCAAGACATTAGATGAAAAGATCAGACGGCACACCAGTATTACTTATATACTTAGATAAATAATATTACCTCATCACAAGGCCTATCTGTTGGATCAAATCTCTGACATTTTGAGATATGATTTTATTATTTATGTTGATGACAGGCCATTATGAGCTGTGCCAGAGGCCTGTCAGTGCTGTCGTACTTTATCTGTATTCCAGAAAGGTCTTTGTAGATGTGGTTTCAGTCTACAGCATTGATGTGTCTGCAGCAGCTGGCCTCCGCACTGTGCCGGGCTTTTCACATGCAAACTGCTAACTCCACCACCTTCACCACACACACACACACACACACACACACACCCTCCCCCAGGGAAGCGTCCTCTGAGTAATGAGACATAGCTGGGCCTATGTTCAACGTCCCGTCACTTAATGTGACATGAATCTCCCGTGCTATGTGTGATCGATCTATTTATTACCCTGTTTATGTAAAGCCAAGCAAAGTCTCCTGACGCGGGATTTCTGCAGCCTGAAATATCAATGGCCATCACTCACTTTTTATTGCTTTTTTCTTGTCCTTTCTGGTCTTGTGGCATTTGTTTTGTGCTGTATTGGGCAAAGGATATAAGATATGGAACAACACTGCATAAAATCTACAGGTATATGTGCTTGCATATCTATTGAATCTGTGTTATTTGCCAATAGCCAAGAATAGAAGTCTCATAACTGGAGCAAATGTTGGAATCAGGTTAGCGTAAGGGTTTTACACATTTTTACTTTCAATATATTTTGATATAAGCCACATGGCAATAATATATAAGCATGAACTATGTATTTTGAAGAATCTATAAATCTTTAAAATGTGATGTCTGCATATTGTAGGCTGATATCTGTTGTAACTTTTGCGCTGCTTCCAAGCATTGCAAGGTTGCAATGTTGCTGCATTAATACCCATAAATTCTGATTATGAATATTTGGCTCAGTCTTTGAGCAAATGTTCTGCACTCTGCCTGTAACCGGAGTGACATTGTTGCCCTCTAATCTTTCCATTATCACCAGCTCACATGTCCACATAATCTCAGCAAGAGCAAATGTGAGTTTCAACATTTCATCATATTATGTCAAAGTTAATCTCTCTAAACAGATACATGCATGCATGAATGCAGAATTTGGACAAGAAGCACTCTGGTTTCCGTTTGTAGTCCGAGTATTATTGACCAATCACGTTTGAGCGTGCTTTGGTTGCATGCAGGTAAACTGTCTGTGTGGAGAGCAAAACGCCAAAATGCAATCTCCCATCGGCTATTATCTGATGACAATTTATCTTTTTTTTTAAAGATTATTTTTGAGGCTTTTTTTGCCTTTATGAGATAGTACAGCTGTAGATTGACAGGAAAGAGGGGATGACACGCAACAAAGGGCAGCAGAATTGGATTTGATGCACTGGGGATCTCGGCAGACCTCCGCTTCACTCGGTTGTGAATTTTGTGCGCTGCGACCACAGAGGGAATCCACACACTGTTCATCTACACACAGAGTTCACACTGCCACGACACAGAGCTGGAATTAAATCAGCAAAATATCTCTTTAATTTTGATTCAAATAACTTTTAATAAAAGTACCTGATTATTTATAGTTCTATCGTTCTCATGGAAAGGGTTTGGTAACTTTGTCTTGCACTCATTAGAGCCAGAGCAACATCTGGTCTTTCTATCATCTTTAGAGGTGTGCTGCGTGCTTCTGTCCAAACCGCCCTCCAGACCTGCTGTGTGCAACACTTTTCACTTTTGCTATCGTGCAGATGCCAGGCCTTCCTAAGAGGGCTTCTCGGGGCAATCCCAGTTACAAGCTCTGGTGTTAACCCGCTGGAGGACTCTTATCAGCCGCATGTCATGTTCGCATTTTCCCCGCAGTTCCGCCGACTCCCTCACCGTCATCTCAACACTCTCCTGAGCTCCACCCTTGAAGGCCACTTTTATCTGAAGCGCTAAAGTGGCAAAAATATTTGTCCGGAGCTTTCCCACAGTCTCTGGAGTTGGAAAGTGGACGAAGCAACGGCATTGTTACGCAGGACAGGAGTCGGTGTGTCCACATGGAGCCTCAGGTTTCGAGTGTGTCCACTCAGTGTTGGTGCCCTAGTTTCTTTAGAGGACCGTGTAGATAGGTTTGCATGTTTTAAAGTGCCGCACACTTCACAGATCTCAAGACTATTTTCCATTAGATACATTTTCAGATTTGATTTAGATTCTACCTTCCAGATTGCCATTGCTTTTCATTCTTTTAGAACCGTAAAAGATAAAAAAGGAAAATGAACTGCAGGGATATTCAGAGTTCCCACAGTCATGGAAAACCTGGAAAGGTCATGAAATTTCAAAATCAAATATTCCAGGCCTGGAAAAGTCATGGAATTAGAAAAATCATTGAAAAGTTTTGAAAAGTCATGGAATGTTCTTGTGCTAGATTAAATGTATTGTTCCATATAATGTAGCATAACGGCAAATTAATTTTCTGTAGCTGTTGACTTAACGTAGCTCTAATAAGCATCGCTGCATGACCGTGTTTTGTTTACTATCACATACATTTCTTCATTTTCTCCCCACGTTCCGTCTCTCCCTCCGTGTATGTCAGCTAACTGAAACTATCTTTCAATCGAGTTTGAATCTGATATGTTTGAATAATAGTGTACATTTAATATTTCATAGATACAATTTCTATCAGCCATTAGAAAGCCATGAAATAAAAGTATGCAGGCTACATTCTTATGTTGCTGCATTGTTTTTCAGACCACAAATTAATTTCTAATCAAATGCATCAATAATACCCTGATAAAACAACCACTTCTGTTTTCCCTCAGGTTTGAAAGCCAGTGACGGATAAGTTTGTAAAGCTTTTTATTTTTTATTTTTAAAGAACAGTGTATTGACTGTGTCCGTCTATTAGAGAGTGAAAAAGGTTGCATCTATTTTCATACAATAATTAACATTTGGAATAAAGTTTAATCTACAGTTCTGTTTGTTATACGTTGTGAATAGTCATGGAAATTGTATTATGGGTCCTTGAAAATCCATTTGTACTCTCCATCGACTTTTATTTTGTCATTCTATAGTTGCATAATTGCAGTTGCCAGCAGTGCTCGTGCAAATGCTTCTGAAATGAAATTTTGACAGCATTTTTGACATTGATGCATGCAGCGAAAACACACCCAATTTCACTGTACTGGTGACAAAATAACACTGAAAAAAATAGCATTGGATCTCACAATATAAAATAGTAAGAGACAGATTAAATTCAGGAGAGACTATCCTAATTCTCAGGGTCTATCAGTGTGGAATATTTAACCAATTCCACTCATTTCCCTCAAATTTTGCATTTTAAAAACAGGATTTAAAATAATGTCGGGCATTTAAAAAATAAAGAGGATTGTTCTATCTGTCTCAGGTTAATAGGAAAAGAATGATTGTTAATGTCTCATGTTTCACACTGAGACACCTTGATGTTTTATTCTTTGTTACAAGAAACAAATTGATTGATTTACAAAACAGCTTCTTGTGTCTATCACTGAGAAATGTGCTGATAGTGTTTGATGGACACTGACAAAGTGGGCTTTTGACCCCCACCCACCACAGACACCCCCCCGAATCTCCTCATTACTGCGAACAATGAAAGAGAAGGAGGAGGAGAAAAAAAAAACCCCAAGCGGGTAAAGTTTTATTGCTTGTGTTGTCATGTCCAGTCAGTTCTTGAAACTTTGCTTTTTGTTGATGGGGGGAGTTGGCTTATAGTCTGCCTCCCTTTGCCTTTGACTACTGTCAGGCCTTTTATGTTCTTCCTGTGGATTTTGGGTGACTGTCAGAGAGACTGAGAGAGGGTGTGAGGGAAATTTAAATGTGGCTCTCCAAAAGGCTGGAAGAGAATATTGAGTGGCTGGTTTTCTTTTGGGGAAATACAGAATATTTGTGTCCTCATTACTGGAGTTCAAACCAGCCTTCTGGAAAAGACGTGAGTATCTATTTTCTATAATGCACGTTTGCTCCATAATTCACTGTAAAGATATTTGTTTTTCCTCCAAGTTGTTAAATTTCAATTTGGTACCATGGGATAAGCAGCGTGTTTTATTGATCTGATGAGATATTTTAACTTAAAAATATGGAAATATCTGGAGTCATGAGGTGCAGTTTTCCCCTTATTCTTAATATTTGAACTCCTCTGGTGGCTCTCATTGGCCATTGTAGGGACACCCATCTCTGCCTCATGTTGGCACCTTTTTCCCTCCTTGGGGATTAGGAGCTGTCAATGGGCCCCTCTGCTCCACACACACACTCATACCATGCACACACACTGCAGTAGCTGCTCAAATCTCTAGTTCTTAGGGCACTGTGTATGATAGTGACTGGGCGAGCTTGGGGCTTGATTAGTGCAGTTAGCCCTTCTAAGGCTCTGGCTGTTTACAGTGGATTACAGGGAGGGAGGCAGGGGTTAAGTCTACCCAGGCACCATGCCTCCCC
>JAOVVB010279150.1:0-17483 GCA_028570985.1 Heterobranchus longifilis | reverse complement strand
GAGAAGACTTGTGGTGACAGAGTGTAATGGAGAAAAGCTCTGCAGTGTCTCCTTGTTGTTACTGGCTGCACTCGCATCACTGCCCAACAGGTAGGGGTTACACACACACGCACACACACACACACACGCATGCACGTACGCACGCACGCACGCATGCACGCACGCACGCACACACACACACACACACACAGTGCCACTTAGTGCTGTAGAGATCAGAGAGGATCCAGCAGGTGCTGGTGGATGGGACTGGTCAGGGGTTAATGGATAGAAAGCAAAGGAGAGGAGGAGGAGAGGGACTGGGTGAGAGGCAGAGAGATAGGGGGTAAGGAGGAGCAGTCGAAAGACAGAGAGCTAAACAGAAGGATGAAAGGGAAAAAGATACAGGACAAATAACGCAGGGGGGTAAAACAAAATCCAATTTAAACAGATCAGGAGGGAGAGAGAGAGAGAAAAGATGCAGAGGATGCGATACAGAGAATGGGGGTATCTAAAACAAAGGGATGGGGAAGGACGGGCAAAAAGAGGAGAGGAGAGTTGGCAGTTCAGCAACTTACTGACAGTCGCCGTGGGGTGAGGGGAAAGTATAAAGGTGTGAATTTGTGCAAATTTAACCACTGGAGTGTAATCTGTATTTATTCCATAGACTGTATAAAACATGGCTGTAGTAGGTTTTCATCAGGCACAGAACTGCTGCGAAGCACCGCGATCAGAAGATTCTCTGGCGAGTAGTCGGCTGGCTGTTTCCATCAGAAGCACATTTCTCTGTGCTGTTCAACAAGCGATTCAGCCCCTCTGCTGTTTACTAAGCACACGTGGAGCTGATCTGTGTGTGTGTGTGTGTGTGTGTGTGTGTGTGTGTGTGTGTGTGTGTGTGTGTGCATGCGCCATATAAATGGCACAACTACTTAACATGGGCGCTGAATGGAAATGGCCAGAGCTCCCCAGCACTTTGCAGCAAATCACGGCGGTTCTGTGACTGATGGAAACCAGGCCTAACTCTCAGCTAATTAAAAAATGGTCAAAGAGGTGGAGCGTGGATGGAGCTGAGGCAAGCTGAATGAAGTCTGGTTGCAGCAGCTCGCCACCTGTGATGGCACCCACCTGTCACTCAAAGTGACCATGCCCTTAATTCTGCATAATTTTAAGCCTGAATATAATTCAAATGGGTGGGTTGTATCAGGCTGCAAAGATGTTTATTTCTGCTGTGAAGTTGGGCATTTTAACATGGGGGTCTATGGGGATTGACTCGCCTTTGGAGCCAGCCTCAAGTGGCCATTTGAGGATAGTTTTTGGCACTTCAGTGTTGGCTCAATTTTTCAGTCCTGGAGGTTGCTGCTTGCTTGCCTCCTAAAGTATTGATAATTGTGTGCAATGTGCATCAGTCCAGGAGTAGGGTTGCAGTGATATACTGTAGCAGTTCCACGGTATACCGTGGTATGAAAATGGACAATTATCATACCGTGTACATTTGTTTATCTACAGTATTGGAAAAAAAACATTTCATTTATTTTCAAAAGGGAGATTTTACACAAAAAACCCTAATAATAGGCCCAATAATAATTGTGTAATACTGTGTGATTCTGAGATAGTTAGAAAATCTCATACCATTGCAACCCTATGGGTTCTAATTTTGCATCCAGGAGTTGACTGTGTAATGAACTGCTGTCTTTATGAATCATGGAAACAACACATTCTCCCTCTCAACTCGTCAAATACTGATGTTTGGTCAGTGGCCCTACCCTTCAGACTATGACGCTGTAGGTACCCCTCTAGCGTGAGTTCGGTCAGGGACTGCATGTCAGGGAAGGTGTGTCAGGGACTGCGTGTCAGGGAAGGTGTGTCAGGGACTGCATGTCCGTTTCCGCTCTTTACATGTATAGTGTCTTCGACAACTACTTTTAGGATTACTTGGTTAGGTTTGGGCAACAAAAGTACTTGGTTAGATTTAGGAAAAGATCATGGTTTGGGTTAAAATGACACTGACTTGATGACACGGGACACGAACAGCGGTCTCCTGGGTGAAAGCCTGCATTTGTATGACTCATCCGTCCATGTTGTTTTGACTTCTAGGACCAGAGAGAGGGATTCTCCAACAAGCCGTAATCAACATATCAGAATTTATCCAACAATGTCTGTGAATGTTGGGAGGAGGGCTGTGGGATTGGGAGTGTTTCATCGGAAGTCAATTTCTGAACGAATTGCCTGGAAAGATCATTGGCACCATCTTTGACCTTACAGTGTCTTTCTTACTTATTGAAGAAGCTGAAGGATTATTGTGTTTTTGGTTAGGGTTGGGTAACTGCTGAATGTAAGTGAAGTCTCTGCAGAGATGTACTTACTTTTTAAGAGGTAGACCTCTGATATATTATCAACACCCATCATGCTGATGGTTTTGAAGGGATCTTCTTGTTGCCAGCAGCAGCTCCTCCAATCATCCCTCCACCATTTTTTTTCTTTCCCACATATCCTCAGGCTGTGTCCTCCTGGGTGTCCGGCACTGTATGCACAGAACCAAAGATAATCAGGCTTTCGCTGCAAGGAATCCAGGCTGCAGGAGGCATTGCCTGAGGAAATTAGTCAAGCTACATCAAGCAACAAGTTTTCTACAGCCCATGCCAGAGTGGAAAAGTTGATATGGTTGCATTTTGAAAGTTATGTCTTTGGTTTATGCTGCAATTACAAGCAAAAAGATGCTGACATGGTGTCTCTGTCTCATTAAATGAGATGAGAGGGCGTGAGTGTTCAACGGTAACTGCTCAAAAGTGAGGTGGCTGTAAACTAGCAGACATACATTCTCAAAATGAATCTGTACATGCTTTCTTTAATGCATTTTGCATTGCCTTATTTTTTAAGAGCGGTCACTACTTTGTATTTATTTGATTGGCGTATCTTATTTTTTATTGATGCTTTTAAGAATCACAAGGCTGCAGTATGTTTCTCTGAAACTAACGTACAAGTCAATGCCACTGGCACGGCCATTTTACAAGCTGGGTCAGCATTTCCTTTGGGATTTAATTTAATTTAAATATTGGCTTCCTTTAGTGTGGTGCTTTCCTCAGAGCTTGAGAAAAGCCAATAATCCAAATCCAACCTGATAAACATTCTACAGGATTCCCACAGCCAAAACTGGATCATCCAAGCAACTTCGGTGTTCCTTGATATGCAAATGTGTGAAGTTGATGAAACCGTCTTGACAGTGCTCACTATTGAGGGAAAGGCACAAACCGGAGAGTCAAAAATGGAGGACGTTGTTGTAATAGCTGTGTGGCTCCATCTAAATTTTTTCACCCTGCTCTGCAGAGTACAAACTGAAAATGTTCAACTGAAGCCACAAATCCACGTACCACAAAAGACTTTCAGCATTGAGATTCTCCTGCATAGCATAGCCCTGATAGATCCAAACTCCATTCACAAAACAAGCATTTTAAAAGTTGTTTGCTTGTTGTCTTTATGTGACAAAGCATGAAGTCAGACTTTTTACAAATCGGCATCATGCAGTAGTTATTTCGGCATCCTTTTGATCAGTTTATTGCAATTAAATCACATCAATGTTAATTTGGGTTCGTACTGCTTTAGTACCGGCAGTCATCCAGACGTAATGTTAATTTCCTGGAGAAGGCGATGAAAATCACTGAGCTGTGTGCACCTCCGGATGATGATATGAAACCAAACATGACGGTGTTTGGTTTTCTGACGTATCTGGGGCTTCCACAGCAGGTAGCAAAGCAGCAATAGTGGTTATTTCTGCCATGGTTTATGATGAGTAATGCAATTAAACACAAATGCATATGCACAAATGATCCCGTGGTCAAACTTGCGCAAGTAATGCAAGGCACAACATTAGAGCTGACTTATTATCATGCTGTATCTTGTTTGTTTAATCCATACATAAATCAAAATGTAAAAACAAAAGTTTTTTTGTTTTTTTTTACGGGGATGTGTATACTGCAGTTGTTAACAAACAAGCAGAGACTGCATGATGATGCGACGCCTGGACACTGTCAACCTCACTGTAGTCTGGCTTACCGGGTGAACAGTGTCTGGAGAAAGCCTTACTTCCTGTGCAGACAGGAAGTCCCTCTCTTTCGTGCTCCAGTTCTCAAAGCCCCTTCGCTATGGGAAACAATGACAACAACCTCCGAGCTATCAACCTACACACTGAGAATGGCAACTTTTGAAGAAGATTTGGATCGTGCAATAAGACAGGCCTGCTCTGTTCTTTTGGTGAATGATTTGTAAAGATCTAAGATCTGTAAAATTGTAAAGATCTACAAAGAATATGTTTACATGGCTCGCCTCCACACATGTAAATATTCCACCAAAACAAGTTCCCTCCGACAATATTTTGCAGAAGCACCGTCGCTGTATCCGGGGCATAGCGCAGCCCAAGCTGATTGTGATTGGTTTAAAGAAATGCAAACAAGCCAGAGAGTTTTTGTTTTCCCTATCCAAAAGTGAAAAACACACTGGATCCGTGAGACTAACTAGACTGCAGAAAGTCACTGCACCCAGCCAAGGAAATTCCCCACTGCTTTGTTTCTTCATACAAAGCTAATTTGCTCCATAGTTAATGCACAGACATCAGTGTGGTATTAGTCAACTGAGCTGACGCTCAACTAGAAAGCAAAGAAGCATATTCCACATAAAAGATCCAACTATTCCTTTAACATAGCTCAGTCAGTAGCCACTACCTCACCAAACTTCTAGCCCCACCAATTAATATCCATCATACGGATATTTATCCTTTCTTGTTGGGGTACAATAATTCACAGTACTTTCTGTTATTCGCCAAAAGGGTAACTTTCCACAATAGTCTGTTTTTTCTTAGCATTTAGTTAGGCCATTAGAAGCTATACATTTCCAATTGCAATCTACAAAGGAAAAGCTCAGAATAATGAGCTGAGGAACAAAATGGGCCCGCTACCTGGAGCTACACGCTTAGATGAAGCCAACACATGGCTTAATAACTGCACGTTTGAATGCAGCATTCACACGGGACAGCTCAGCAGGTTCAGCTGCAGGGTACTGACTCCATTACAGTGATATATCTCAAAGAATCGTTCTCGCTGACAGTGGTCCATCCAATTACCCGGTGCTGTGACTGTTTCTGAAGTGAACGGGTCAACTTTTCACGTGGTTGCTCCTACAATTTATCAAACCTTTTAGATGGAATGTCTGAAATGCGGCGGCATGTACACTTATGTGGGTTTTAGACGTCACTGGGAACCATATAAAACCGATGCATTTAATGAGTCGAGGAATCGTGCTGAATATTTACAAGTCAGCACAGGTATGACAGTGTGCTTCCAATGGAAGATTCTCCTTATGCTTAAATCAATAGCACTGCGTTTTATATTAGGACAGTGCTGTTGGTATGCTGTAATAAACCTAAGCAGAGCAGTCTTGACAGAAATCATCAAATCATCTTTATTATAGTTCCTAAGAGGCTGGGGCTCATACAGTTGGGAGAAAAACGTGTTCATGTTTAAACAATTTCATGTTGACCAAAGACATTTATTTATTTATCACAGAGCTAGTGTGGGTTGTGGAGCTCAAAATGAGGAGGCATGCCAATATATATTTTATTAATAGTGTCGTTCCTGGTTCACAGTTTACACAATTTGTTATTACATGTTCTGAGTTATTGTTTAACACAAATTGGGGGAAGACATTATTTTCTTGACTCTGCATGGCTGACTCCTCTTATTAATAAATCCCTCCCTGGCGACTCTGAGCCCACTCTACCAATGCAATAATATCATAAAAACATAATCATTATTAATTGACACATCTAAACTATGGGCACACAACAGTTTGAGAAAGCATCTGGTTGTACTTCCAGACAGTGCACTCTGTGTGCAGACCAGCCAGGCGCTGCTGTCTCCATGGCACTGTGAAGCATTTTAAAGAGCCCTGTTTAGGAATGTCTCCGTCGCTGTGTAGGAGACAGCACTGAGTCGATTTGGGCTGGGCCTGTTTTTTTTATTAGATGGGGCTCGAGTCAGACTTGGGCTCATTTAACTTCTCCTTTCAATGTGCCCATATACGCAGCAGAGCTCCCAATGTGTGGAAATGCAACGGAAAGCGATCCCACTGCGGCAGAAACTATAAGTGCGTCTCCCCATTAACAGAGACGCTGTGCACATTTACGCACGAGACATAGCAGTGTAACTTGATTGATTGTTCAAATCTCAAGACATGCCTGTAATAAATTTACCTCTTAGTAGTGTGTGTGTGTGTGTGTGTATCTTTTTGTATCAGAGAGAGAGAAAGCCCATCACAGAGAGAGCTTAAAGTGATTGGTGTCGGTCTTGGGTCAGGGCCAGGGCCCGGGCTCTGAGTTAGGGATGCTTCCTATTGCAAAGTTTTAGGAAGTGGCTTAGCACTGCTTTCTATTGAAGGTGGGAAAGTTCAACTTGCATATGAATATATTCACAAGTGTGTCCAAGTGTATAAAGACTAACTTTTACAGGAATTTACAGGAAATTAAATGTGTTTTCTACTGCTCCTTTGACGGCTACTAAATAACAGCAGAAGGGAACATTTAACACCTTTTCAAATACTAATGTTTAAAAATACAAATACGGCCAAAATACACAGCCGTAGCCCCGAAAAGCCATGCCACTGAAGACACACCTTCAATCAGGCTTGACTTGAAGAATCACAGTCGACTGGGGGGGGTTTGCGACTGATGATTCGAATCTCTGACTTTCAGGGGGCAGCCCTACCTGTAGCTAATGTTTTTACTGCCATTTGTTCAGCAATCACCACCAGACCCAATAGACAACAACTGTCTGAGCCAATGGACGCCATACTCACTGAAGACCACCAATGCAATGAATGTTTTTTTCCCCGCATCTAACAAAGGAGGCAGCAATGAGCCCTTTACAACTTTATCTCAGCAGATATTTTGTATTGACATAGCAGGAAAAGCACAGGTGTAACTGAAAACATTAATCATAAGGTGTAACAGTAAGCAGTGAAGTAGCATTGCAGGGTATTGGTAGCAAACCTAAATGTAACACAGCAATGATTAATGTTAGTTTGTGTATGTATGTTAGTCTGCTGTGAGAATAGTGATGTCCAAATGAAGCTTCAGGAACTATTAGTTGTATTTGTAGACCCCACTAGATGGCGCTCTTTGAATGGCAATTCAGTGTGCTTTCAACCCTTTGTTGAAAAGAAAACGTCATGTAGTGGGCTTAGAAAATAAAGAAAATGTTCATGAAACTTAATTTGGCCATCACGATGTCAGATAAGTTTGTTAGACAAAGAAGATGCTATATACTTGAACACACCACCCAAAGGCTTGTTCTGTATTTTCACCTGTAGCCGATAAGATTGGCATTTTGCATGAACTTCCTCCAATCAAAAGAATGAGAGCGCAGATCAACGGACTCTAAACGAGTCATATATTGAATATGAAAATGTATGCACAACAGTTCATAGATATAATACGTGTTCCGTTTTAAGCACATGTGCCAGTTAAGTGACAGCGTCATTAACACCACGATTAACGTTCTGAAATGGGACTAATTCGGTAGGTTTAGGCAAGAAACTTGCAAGCAAGTTTGGTTACAAGCAACTTGGTATGGTTAGTAAAAAAACACGGGGACTGTATTAAAATCCCTACTTCCGTGTTCCGTTTTTTTAATACATGTGACAATCGCGTGATACACAGACTCGAACTCCGGTCTCCTGGGTGAAAGTCCTGTGTGTGGTAGAGCCAAATGCATCCAAGACCACCTTGGCAAGTGGTTTAAGTGATCAGATCACAATACGTCTGGGTGGTCATCAGTCGGGATTCCCAAATGAAGCTTCATGGAGTTGTATTTATTGACCCCGCTAGATGGCGCTCTTGGTTTAAAGAAAAATGCTCAAGGAATGTCAATTCAGTGTGCTTTCAACCCTTTGTTAAACAGAGAGCACCATCTAGTGGGCTCAGAAAATAAAGACAATGCTTCATGAAGCTTCATTTGGCATCACTAGTCGTCAGGTCGTTTAGCGCTGTCCATCTGTGGTCTGATCGCCCAAGTGTAGACAGGGTGCTAGTGCTTTCTGGGAATTATCCAGCAAATTAATATAGCTGATTTTTCACAACTTTATATGCAACATGTTGCGATAGAAACAAGTTTTCACAGCCAAGAACATCAGTGTTACATCAGTCTTTACTTTATGCTTTCTTCTGGGGTTTACAACATCTGACAGAGTGTGGGTTGTGTTTTTGAACTATTGCAGAAAAAAAAAGGAGAAATTTAGACTCACCAGTCACGTTTTGCTGTACCTCTTTCTACTGTTATCATTTGTAAATAAATTAGGATGTAGCTGCAGTACCGCTTCTGCTTGAGGACTACCATGGTCAACATTTAAGTGCTTCTGATGGGTGCTTCTGCATGCACGCTGAACAAATAAGTCTGCATTTCAACTAGCAGGCTGCACAGGGTATTGATTCTTACCAATGCTAATACATTTCTGAGAGGATCCGGCCAGCACTGCAAGCTGAGGTACATCCAATTAAACATAAGTTGGTTCAATGTTCATCTCTGCCTGCACACTAAACATGCATGCGCACACACACATACACACTCACTTTCTCTTAAACTAAGACTTGATGCTATTCCGCCACCATCTGTGTCCAGTCGATGCTGATTTGATTTGTGAATTCATTACAGTTGAGTCTCTGATAGCGTCTCTGATGCTTTCAGGTCTGCGTATGTGTATTCATTCTGCAGCATGACTTTCAAGTATTAGTACATGTGTGGGTGCAGTTTGATTTCTCTGATGTGTATTCCATATATTATATAGCCTAGTCATATTCAGTTTGCATCTTCTAAGCTGGAAAGAGACATATCTCACATGCATCGTGATGTTTAGGCTACATTTAATCAGATCAGGGATCAAAACATGCTTGAATATTTACTCTTACTATTGATTCCATATCCTGCGAAAAAAAATACATATATGGTTGTGTAAGTTATAAAACTAAAGCTAAGTTCAGACCAAAGATTCACAATGAGACGAGTTGAAACTTGCAATGCTCTGGTCTGTAACGTCCTAAAACCTGCCAGTTCACACAATGCGACTCTCTACTGTTCTAACTTCTGGCTTTTCAGGTTTTTTTGTAGCTGGATATAATTTGGCACATCTTAAAATATGAGTGAGATACATACTACAGTTTAATTTCTAGTAATGATGAAATGGCGAAAAATAACATTTGATTCTCTGCTTTTTACTCGTTAATGGCCCATGAGTGAATAAAGAGAGGGAGCGTCGTTCATTCACTCTCTCACTCGACCACCGCAGCACGCTCCTCTCTCTCTCACTTGACCAGCTGACCGTTTGACCAGCTGATTTCTCTACGAGCTGATTGGCTGTTGAAACAGGTGACGTGCTTTACGTTGCCTGACTTGACAAGCGGAGTCGCAGGCAATGCCATCAGCCGGTTTGAGTCTAGCTGCAACTTTTCACTGCAACGTTCTAAAACGTTTTCGTCTCATTGCAATCTTTGGTCTGAACCAGGCTTAAGACACAGTGCAGAAAATGCTATAAAACATAAGATGTAATTCAACTTCCTGCTACTTTCCACCAAAATAATTCATCCCCATACTGAATTGCAGCTATAATGCTAATAGTCTCAAGACTATTCCTATTTAAACAATCTACAGTGCATTTTCTAAAGTGCGCAAGGGGCAAAGGGGTTGTATTTGGTCTCTTAATTAATCATAGGTGTGTTTTGGGCGTAACATGAATCCAACAAATGAGATTGTCATCTCCCATTCAATCACGTCACATCACGTAACATCACTAGAAAAATGTTATATAGATTCAATTTGATTCAAATTGTTGTAAAATAAATTATCAAATAAATTCAACTGATGCTTTTTCTTTTATTTATGATTTGTGGTATTATAACCGTGTTGTACTGCACAAAAGACATTTTTGAGTTATCCCTACTTCTAAACATGATTGTGCTGTTTCCATAGAGGTGCAGGACTTTATATTGCAGTGGAAAACAAGCCCGCACTGAAACAGCTTGAGGGTTCAGAGGGTTAAAAAACATGCAAATATGCCAACCTCCGTAGCTGTATTGTGTTCTTAACAAATGTTTGTTCTGGGAAAAACTGGGAACAGATAGGTGGCACCAGCTCAGTAAACCACTGTTGCAGCAGTCATGAAGTGCTTATGAGGGCCCACAGGTTTGGGTCAGTCACACCTTTGACTAGGCACGGGATGATACGAACATTTCCTGTCATGATTATCCTGCCAAAATAATTGCGATTCATGATATTATCCCGATAATCAAAGAAATTGCTTAAAACTCTTAAAACGGCACTAAAACACACTGGAATCACTTCACCTTACATTTTGCTTTGTTGGATCTTTTTTCTCTAAACATTATGTCTTTTTTCATGAAACATTACAACTTTTATCTTATAACATTACGACTTTTCTCTTGAAACATTACGACTTTTATCTTATAATATTACAACTTTTTTCTCATAAAATTGTGACTTTTTCTATAAAAATATGACTTTTTTCTCAAAACATTACAACTTTTTTCTCATAAAATTGTGACTTGTTTTCTCAAAAACATGACGACTTTTTCTGTAAACTTTATGACTTTTTTTCTCAAAACTACAAATGTTTTTCTCAAAAAACTTTAAAACTTTTTCTGTAAACATTACGACTTTTTTCTGTAAACATTACGACTTTTTTCTCAAAACATTACAACTTTTCATTTGTCAAAACATTCCGACTTTTTTAAAGAAACAAATATTTTTATTGCATCACACATAGGATACTGTAGCAAACTGTGGTTAATTCGTGAGGACTAGGGCTGCCCCCTCTTGAAATCTTAGTCGACTAAGATCAAAATGATCGATTAGTTGATTAATCGTTTTTTATGCTTTTTTCATGCTGAATGACTTATTTCCAAGAAACTTATGAGCACATCTGTGGTTTAAAGTGGTGCCTTTGCATGATTCATGATTCAAGAGAAACTCGTACAGAACTGTCCATTAAATCAATTAATCGATTAGCTGATTAGTTGAGTGTTAGTCGACTAAGGATTTCTTTAGTCGAGGACAGTCCTAGTGAGGATATTCACAATATTCACAATATTCACAATTGTATGTAAATTCACCATGATCAACTTTTTGTGAGTATATCTTATCAAAATGTATGACAAAAAACATTTTTGTCCCATCCCTACCCTTTACAATTGCCAACATTTGTTATGAAAGGTGAGAGACTGATAAGACAGACAGAAGAAAGAAGATCAGATTATCTTGATGCCAGAGTGGGCTGAATGATGAGATAAACAGAGGATGAGACTGGAAAGAAACAGGTCATAAATCCAGTCCAGGGAAGAATTTATAAAAAACAAAAAAGTGAGCAAAAAGAGGGAGAAGCGAAAGCAGATAAAAAAGAGGATAGATGAATGCAGACAGGAGTGATAGACTGAAAGGGGGGTGGCAGAAAGCTAGTACCTGTAAAATGGCCTTTTGGAAGCTCTGATCCAGTAAAGTGGTTTCTAACTGCAGTGATTTCCACTGATGCCTTTGAAAGTATAACAAAATGTCAGTCAGTATTAAGACCTGGGGGCTTCTAAGAACATACTACAAACTTTTGGGTTTTGTGGGCCTCTCCTAACGAGACCCCGTTCACTCATGTCATGCTTGGGTGAAGTAGATAAAGAGCTCTAATCTAGAAATTAGCTGGTGGTCTGCGTAGCAGGCTTAAACACGCCTCAGGCAACTTGATAGTTTGGTGGCCGCAAATGTCCTTTAAAGCCACGGAGAGAAGGTGAGTCCACAAATCCTGTCCAATCCAGTACCCACACATTCTGCTACGCATTCTCATGAACGGGTCGTATAATATATAAAAATGTATGCACAACAGTTCGTATGATATTGTATGTTTTCTGCTGTGTTTTCCGCTCCGTGTTCCGTTTTAAATACATGTGCCAGATACACACGTCATTAACGTGATGATTAACGTTGCGAAACGGGACTACTTCGGTATGTTTAGGCAACAAAACGACTTGGTATAGTTAGTAAAAAACACTGGGATTGCATTAAAATCCCTACTTCCATGTTATAAATACAGCTGTCACACACAAAAACACAACAACAAATACTGGACAGCAGTTACGTGGTGACGTAGGACGTGACATCGTACGTCACATGACTAACCTACTTTGACTCAACGGGGCACAATCTCTGGTCTCCTGGGTGAAAGTCCTGAGTGTGATTGATCGTCCACCTCCCCACCCACAGTGTGTCTTTGCGTCTTTTTAACCATGACGCCTCACTTCCGTTGGTTCGATGAGGCTATACTGACTGCAGCCACTGGAGGGCACCTTCTACAAATAAAATGTAATTTTGGGATGTTGCAACCTGGGCCTCATGTCTTACAATTATATGGGTTGTGTAGGAAGATAGCACATTTATTGTGTTTGGGGTTGATTTTAAGGACGAATGAAATTTAGAGAATATTTAGGATTTCTTAAGATAAGATAGGAGGTCTGAGATAGGATAGGTCACAGCCATGAGTTTGGGAATTACTTCTGTAATAGGAAGAACTTAAGTTTAGATAGGATGAGCAATTAGGATATTTTTCTGTAATGAGGCCCCTGGACTGCTGCTTTGTACCCAAGGATACCACAGATAGGTCAAAAACAAAAGCTCTAATCTTCTCTGAATGGTGCGCTGAATTACTGCTCTTTATGAGTTAATCTCCATTTTACTCTTTTGATACTTTCTGAATATTGGGGGGTACCCCATCATGCCACCGGAGTGATAGAGATGTGGACCGACAGAAGCGCTGGAGGGTGGAGAGAAATAATGTAGAAGATGGAGGTTTGATCCGTCAAGCCCGTACAAGCTCGAGCACACACCACATTTTTTTTTATGTTGGCATTCAATAATTCCAAAGGGTTGAGAGTAATCTCTGCCTGGGGGAGGCATGTATATGCAGCTCTCTCCAAAAGGACGCAGGGGATTGATGGTGGCGAGAAATGGAAGCCCAGAGGGAAGGAGAGGTATACAGTAGATGGATTGATCGAGTGAGGGACAGTAGCAGTGGGACGTATAAATAAATCGATGAATAGAGATTGAGCTACAGGCAGGATTAGAGAAATTAATGCACAGGTAGAAGGATAAATCTACAGTTTCGTGTCTTTCACTGTGCTTTCCTGTCAATGAAATTCAAGTTTCTATATGTTGCCGTCAGTGACGAGGGAGGTGCTAATGCAGCGACCAGGACATATGCTCCTATCCGGCTTCCCACCCGCAGACACGGACAACTGTGTCTGTATGGACGCCCGACCAAGCCGGAGGAAACACGGGGGCTCCGACCTGCGACCCTCGTGTTGGTAGGCAGGGAATCTACCACTGCGCTACCTGGGCACCTTTATGTCCATTCTTTTTATACAGTCCATCCATCAGCTAGGGCCTGCATTACTGATCACACTGCCTCTCCAAGAACTGTCTTTTGCGTGTCAATGTACAACACATTGTCACTCCCAACATGTCAAGTACAGATGCTTGTTCAGTGGCCCTACACTTTAAAGAATGAGTCTTACCTCTCTCGTCAGTCATCTCTCTGTCAGTTATGGATGTGTCAAGGACGACGTGTCAGTTTCCACAGTGTCGTTTCAAAATAAACTTCCAACACATGTTTACTTTGTTTTTACATTTACTTGGTTAGTTTTAGGAAAATATCATGGTTTGGATTAAAATAATTAGTCTATGTTTGTTATACAACTTAAGTTTGTGGTGTTATAAGAATGTACTGTAAGGACCGTTATGTAAGAAAGTTAACTTACGTAGCATACGTCACTTTTAAAAAGTTAATGTTGTTCTTTTGGTTTCACACAGAACAGGAACGTTCCATCCACCCAGATGGGTTTACTTTGGACTTAGTTGAAAGCCTGATGCCTCTCAAAGGTCTATTAACGCCAGGGGAAAGGGGATTTCAGACACTGTTAGAAAATCAGACAAGCATCTCATTTCAAGCATATTGAGGCCTTTATCCCACGAAACACTGGCAACATACAAAACCTTCATCCGCTGCAAATTCACTGCAGTTTGATTTGTGCAATATCCTCTATCCAAATTGTTGTACCAATGACTTCCTAGCATGCATTTGTTGTAATAGTTTGTGTAAAATGTGTCTTTTTGTGATTCCTCCTGAAAGCACTTCTGATTTGTGCTGGCTTTATTCTTAAAACGCATCAGCTCGGCACCTGCATCCATGAGAGGCATCACTGGGCTTTTTTAAATGTAATAAACTGTACACTGTGTATCCGAGCACCAAAACACAATTTTCTACCAAACAAGATTTGAAAACAAAAAAAAACAACAACTGTGGTCTGTTTCTGTTGCCCTTATTGAACAATATATCCTTTTGGTGATCTGAAGCCTGGTTTTATTGCTTATGCCTTGTGGTCATGGCACAGCACAACCACAGCAATACTAAACATCTAAGTAATGAAAGGGCAAATAAAACATGTGAGGATACCATTTGGATGAAATAATATGCACATGCTGGATCGGGGCCCCCGCTAGATATTACCTCTGTATGACTTGTATTGATGTGGTGTAGTGTGTCTAATTCTGTTTTGTTGTGGACATGGACCATACTTTCTGGGATTATTTTACAGCACTATTGCAAAGCACCACATATGGCATCAGTATAACTTCCCTGCACTCGTAGAATTGTAAATAATCAAAACACATTCTTTCTGAAAATGAACACAACATAAGAATAGACACGCATTAACCAACACGCACTGTCATGGTTTAC
This sequence comes from Heterobranchus longifilis, assembly GCA_028570985.1. Lineage (NCBI taxonomy): Eukaryota > Metazoa > Chordata > Actinopteri > Siluriformes > Clariidae > Heterobranchus > Heterobranchus longifilis. The sequence continues at coordinate 2,675 of JAOVVB010279150.1, read as the reverse complement.
TGCTACGCTTGACTTTGGTGATCCCCTGAATTACTCTCTGCCGCATTACAAGGTTGACATTTGTAGAGTTGAGTGAAATGTCTCAACATTACAGCCAACAAGGTGTTTACCTCCTTTGTTCTAAAAAAAAGAAAAAAATCCCGTCCACATAAGAACTGTTTTAAAAATATCTCTGTCCAAATGAAAACGCAAAAACACAATTTAAGTGCTGTCAACAGCATGTCAAACCAACGGGTGGCGATATATAACCCTAACCCCGAAATCATGTTGGCAAATCACCAAAGAAGAAGAAGATGGGAAAAAAAGCTATTACCAAAAGGCTACCTGGCTCCAATGGCGCATTAACTGCTCTGTAGTGAATTCTGATCCTGAAGCCTCTGTTCCTCAGTATAGTGGAAGAGTAGTCTTGTGTAGCCAGACCTGTCTCCACAGCGCTGTGTTCACGCTGGGGGGAGGTCTGGATTCAATAGCTTCCACTCCGGTATAGGGGGAAAAACTCCCTGCCCTGTTTGTATTTATTTAAACCAATCACAATGGTCTTGGGCGGTGCAACGCCCCGGCTGCAGTGAAGGGACTTTGAGAACCACACGAAGGGGACGAGGGAAGTATAAGACTTTATACCGACACTGCTTACATAGCAACCCAGACTAGTGGAGGAGTAACTGTACATTTATGTGTAAGCCTGTTAGCAAGGTTAGAACCGGCACAATATTGGCCATGTCCCCTAATGCCTCACAATGCCGTCACAAGCCCAAAACGCTGAAAACTTTCCCAAAAGATGTTTTCAGTTCCCTAAAACCAGCCTGTCCTCCAGACAGCAATTGATGTTTTTCCTAGGCTACTCTGTAATACTGAAATAGCGCCCCTAGCGGTCAGAGTAAAACGACCCATTTTATTGTTAGTTGTCTACCTGCCGTGTTATGGCGTTAAAAATCCGCAAGTAATGTGACAAAGTATTTAGAGCGAGAAACATACTGACAGCGGGCGGCAAATAGATACAGGACATTCACCCAGGGGACCAGGGTTCATGTCCTGGTCGAAAATAAAATGATTTTTAAGTGAACGTAACAATCAGAAGTTTGTGACATACCGCGTCATGTGACATGGCACATCATGTGACGTATCGTTCCGCGTCATGGGACGTACGTTTCACATCATGTGATGTTTCACAGAATACACTGAAGTGATTTAATGTCTCAGATATCATGATTTTCACCCAAACCACAACCTTTTTTCTAATCCTACCAAGTTGTTTTGTCTAAACCTAAACCTGCCGCCACAACGTCTGTTTTAACAACGTGATGGTATGTTTAAAACTGTGAACATAACGTTTAGGTATGAATGCAAAAAAAGAAGTAATATTTACTCCAACCACTAGGGGCGCTATGTTAGTAAAACACTTGTATGGTTCATATTAGAGAGCAAGAAAAAACAACACATATGGTCGTATGGTTTGGAGGACTTGTTGCATAAAACACAATTTGCATGTGGATGAAAGTCCAAAACACAGAAGCTAAGTTTTAAGAAATAGCTTTAAATGTGTGGACAAGACCTTAGTGTTGTTTCAATCAGAAAACCTTCTCCACAAAGGAACATGTCCTCTTGAAGCAGAAATAAATTATGTGTACAGTCCTTTACACTGCTTTAAACAAAGCATTGCACCAAATGTTAAAATGTCTGGGTCATTCGCAACCAAGTTAGTGGCAGTGATGAGAAAAAAAACATGGGATCTTTTGCTCCTTGCCCCTTTGAACTCAGCCAGTTTTACTTTGAGATTTACTTTTAATGAAAGGCAAATTCAATTTTATTCTTCCTTGTGCACTGGAGTGAACAAACAACACAATTTATTTGAATAAAGGCCACTGGTTGAGTGTTACAAGCATCAACAATCGCCAATAAAAAGCCTCTGACGCAAAATTGTTTGCTTATTATGAATCTAATAGGCTGCAAGCAACACACAGTTCAGAACTCACTCTTATTTGAATGTCATTCTTGTTTATTTACCCATAAACCACTTGGGCTGACATTCTAATTCTGCCTCTCCTAACTAGTCCTAACGGTGTTAATGTAATAGACTATACTGACACAATGCTCTACATCACAGTGTGTATACATAATGTCTAAATCCCAGCCATGTGTGATAATATTTAGAAGACACACTTCTCCGCTGCGCCACGCTCCAGGAACAATTGTCTCTCATGATTTCTGATGTGATTGGATTTCTCTTCATGGCCACTGGGTTGTGTGTCCAATTCTGCCACTGATTTGGTTTCCAATGAAGACCCTAAAACAATGAAGAGGTGATGAAGCATTGTTGGTGGTAAATGCTGACCCTCTAACCTAGAGGTGGGCGATATGGCAAAAATATCATATTACGATCTTATCACGTTTTTTTTTTTCCTGTTGGTTTTTGGCTGGACCGCAGCACAGCTGGGGGACCAGCTCTATAAATGGGAAAGTCTGTTACTGACTTGCTCGCTGACTGACTGACTGAGTGAGTGATGAAGTTACATAATTGGTTGAACTCAGTGATGTCAGCATGTTGAAAGGCTGTTGACTGGTGTAGCAGTGTCCTCTTGTGGCGAAATGCACAACTGCGCTGTTGAGCACATGGAGCTGTGCAGTCAGTAATTAAGAGGCGTAACGAGGAGCACGTTGGAGAAACAGAGTGCAAA
>JAOVVB010279142.1:0-25394 GCA_028570985.1 Heterobranchus longifilis | reverse complement strand
GGGTGCATGATGTAATGACCGTAACAACACACTGACCTAATTTCTCAGCCCTCCACCAGGGCTGAGAAGCAGAGTTAGTAAACGGGTACAAAAATGTATCGTCATTGCGGTACGGCTTACTGTCGCTTACTTTACACAAAGTCTTCTCAGAACATGACGGTCAAAGTCATTTCTTTCCAAATTGAGTAAATGATGGACTACAATTCACTGAATTCATGAAGATATGCAGCTGCAGTCAGTGATACAGTATGAGACCAATAGATATAATGTGCCATCTCAACATCAGCAGTGGAGAGATTCTGGGAAAATGTCAGACTATTTGTCAAATTCACTCTTTGAATATTAGATGTCTAAAGCTAAAGGAGGAGCTCCTTGCTTGCAGAAAGTTACTAAAACTACTGGATGGCAAACTGATACAATCATTGAATCCAAAGAAACAATCAATGAAAGACAAATGAAGATGCCATGCTTATCAAGCTCTGCAGATTCTCAATCATCACAAAACAATACAACTAAACCTGCTCTGAACTATTAAGAAAACAGACTCCCAGTCAACATTTTTAACATTCTGGGATTTTGTACTTTTCAGTTACCTCTCAAGTGATGAAAATGAACATTTATTGTAAAAGTCAAAACAAAAACATTTACCATTATCTACAATGATCTCTATCACTCTATCAATCTCTATCAATGATCTTTATCACTAATGCTTACACTGCAGGCAGAAGAATGGAGCCTATATTAATGAAGGTATGAACCGCTGCCAGTTTTTCTTGTGAGAAAAAAAAACCAAGCCTGTTACGAAAGCAAACGAATATCTTGAGGAATTAAAGGCCATCAGAATTAACAGTGATTGGTACGACATACTGGGCAGTCAGTGGTTTGCTGATGTCCAACAGCAGCCTAATTGAGTTTCCTGACATAATACGGACTATATGTACACTGGCAGTAACACTAAACAAAGTCATGAGGTGAATCAGACATCGGTCCTATTTTAAAGCAGGATTTGTCAGCCTAATCAAAATCATAAGGACTTAAAATTAATGAATTCTGAATTTATAACAGGTTTGTAAAAAATATTTAGATTTTATTACAAGTTTTATTCAGTGCATTGTATGCTAGGTTAGTTATTGTTACGTAGCCCATTAGAGAGCATCGCTCTGCACTTCTTCTCTTTATCCTTTTGGCACTTTGGAAGCTTGCTGCAATCTTGTTTGCAACTCGGGGGGGAGTAACCCATCCAAAGTAATTTACTGTTCACTATATAGAGCAACACTTAGTGTCTCTGTCACTAGATCATTTTGGACAGCACTACAAAATGGCAATTGTATCCTTTACAGTGGATTTAGATTGTTAAAATGTGACATAACAAGTATGATTTAAAAAATAAAAAAAAAGGTTACAAAAGCAATGCAATCGTGCATTAAGGATGACCTAAATAATGTGCATCTTTTTTGACACATGCAAACACAGTTTACTGAAATTATTTTGGAAGCAACCATTGAGTCTGTTACAGGTAATCACGTGTTTTCAATTATGTAGGTTAGATCTGCACGATATGAGGAACATATGCGATATTACTTGCGATGAATAAACAGTTTATCAGTATATCAGTTCTGCCTTTCTGCTGCTTTCAGTATACTGCTAAAATACAACACATTTAATTAAAAAGGTTATTTAATCTGACATCATTTTAGTGAACAAATTGAACATTGAACTGAACACACACAAATGATAGTTACATTTTAAAGAGCAGTTTTCTACCGATACTCTCTCTTCGCAGTATGTCGCAGTTTTTCGTGATGTGTTTATTGCGCAAGTTGATATTACGATACAAAAAAACCCAGTGCAGCCCTAATGTAGGTCAGTACCAGTAACATTAACAAGTAAATGGCAGGACTGATTTTAAAGATGTTTGTGATCTCTCACACTCTCTTTAATTTATAATGTGACCGTATTTACAAGAAATGCTAAAGACAGGGCCTGCTGCGTAAAATGTAACCAAAACTGCAAACAAATGGCCTATTTGGACAGACAGGGAGGTGTTTGCATTAGATGGATAAGCAGAAAGAGTTGAATTAGGGTGCACTAGATTTGGGGTTGAAGATGACATTAAACCCTCCACCCACCCATCACTCCCTTACCTCCACCTGCTGATGCCCACATTGGAGGATCCTGCGAACCAGGGGTCCAGGATGTAAACGCAGCGCAGGGTGTCCGCGTCCCGGATAGAGTCCCTCAGAGACGGGTTGTCGTGCAGCCGCAGTCCCTTTCTGAACCAGTGGATGGTGTTGACCACCATGTCGGCTGCCTTCTTTATTTATCCCCGGCGGGGTTAGAAATAAGGGGAGCGGTTCTCAAAAGACACTAAAAAAGACGCGCTGTACGTTGTTTTGGCAGCAAAATAGTCAAGTGTCCAGTCACAGGACGGAGAAGCTTTTCACCTGGTGAGTGGATTCGTAGCGTTAAAGGTTTGTCCGACTTCAACCTTGCTCCATGAATTTATCCACAGAGTTGAGTCTCCGCACCAGCTGGGGCTGCATGTGTGACGGCAGGTAACCCACAGCAGACACGAGAAAAACACGGAATAACTCTTGTCTTGGTTAGTAGCAACGATGGAATGAACGCATTACACGGAAATGCGTTTCGATTAAACACGTTTTCAGCCAGCAGCGATGTTGAAATTGTTTTATTTCCGCAAGCTATCGCACCAGACCAGGGTGAAATCCAGGAAGATACTAGGTCGCAAAAAAGTACAAACGCAAATATTTCCGGTATGTTTGCAAATGTAACGTTAGTCCATGCAAAGTTAACTCAGTAACACGCTAAACACTATATAAATTGCAGCGCCTGGTCCACCCGTCTGACTCGCACGACCCCGTTTCTGTATCAACATCTCCACCCACAGCTTTACGCAGGGAGGAATGGAGAGCTCTGATTGGTCAGGATCTGCAGTTATACAACGTTTTGTCTGTCACGTTTGCATAATGTGCTTTCATAGCACTGCGTATACGTCATCTGTGGATGTTTTTAAGTATATAAATGTCGATATTCAGCCGTATTGTCTCGACATTTCGTGTCGGGGTTCACTTTTGGAGAGCGTAAATCAAAAACAACGCATAAAAGTTTCTGATGCAAGCAGCTAATCGGAGGCTTTGGATTGAGTTACGTGGTTGACAGAGAAGTACCCGGATGAGCACATGCAGTGTGGGGAGAGTGGGGAGGGCCTGACTTGAATTAGGTGTGCTGGATTTATCACAGGGAGCGCACCGCTCACACTGCAGCTGTGCGTTTGGTCGAGTACATCGCCGACCCCGCCCGCACACAGCAGAGATAATCTGAAATCAATGTGACCCCCGTTAAATTACATAAAGAGTAAATTGTGATACATAACAACATATGTCATATTGTTATTATCGTTTTAGTTATAAGATCATAGCCTATAACAATAGGCCTTATGGCAAATAGGAAATCAACCCTAAAACATAGATTATGTCCTGTTGGAATTATGTTTGGACAATGTCAACAAACTTTATGCAACAAATACAGAAAACAGTATCCCTGAAACAATATCAGCATCAGCACCTTAAACTGATTATGTTACGCAATGTTATTGAATTTGGAAATGAGTAGACTTCAGGTAGGGGAGACTGGGGGCGGTTGAAACAACTCATATTCCTCCAATCAGAAACATGCTGAGTGATGACACTCATTCTGCACATGCTCAGTGAGACCCTACCCCCCCAACCAGGAAGACAGAAGAAACATCTGCTGCTGCATTTATATAAAAAGACTTGTTTTAAAGGTATGAAATTAATAAGATGCATTTTGGTCATTCTGTCCTGACCTTTTGTATGAATTAATCAAAACTTACTTTGACATTAGCACTTGTCAAAGTCGGTGTGTCGAGCACCTGATGTTCTGTCATACAGGCTGAGTAGCCATATCAAAACAGACATCAGTATTTTTCAACATGCTGCACAGGTCATTGTGAGGTAGCCTACATTGAATAGCATCGACACATTGACTCAAAGTAGGCCTATCTTCTACACTTAAACAAACAAAACTCAATAACTGTTATTTTATAAATATTGCTAAATAAATAAATGATACTCAGGATGTAGAGCAGGTGTGCTTCCTCTAATTGCCTCATTGGCTGTGGGTGCTCAGCTACAGTCAGTATCACGTACAAAAAAAGACCAAAAAGAAGATGGAAATAGCAACTCTCCAAAAAAATAAAGTTTTGCAAGATTTGACTCAGATATGCATTCTTTTATTCTGCATCAGGCTGACACGTGTCGGCCAAAGCCTTCATCAGAGCATAGTAAAACACACTTTACTATCCACTATGTCCATCTGCTTTTTGGTGTTTTTTTGCACTAAATAAATAATACTATAATATTATTGTGAAAAACAATACATATTTTTAGAATACATACTGAAATGTAATGTATTTTTAACATGTTGCAACTGTCCCCAGGGTTGGGGTCAGTTGCAACATCTGACTTCTTCCATTCAAATAAATATTGTGAATGATATGTAATCCTTTTTAAATGGTGTGGATAATTAGCAGACAGATTTAAGTGTAATATATAAACATTTGGTTGGTCTCTGAGTAACTGAGAGAAATGCAAAAAGTGTTGCAACTGTTCCCAGTCTCCCATAATACAATTCTTAGACATCATTTAAATGAGTTTTATTTGAATATTGTGTTTACAGCTGTAAATGTCACCTTGCATAGACCTGTAAAATCAGGATAGGTGCTGCTATTGTGTCCCAGGACTTGCTGTTTTAGGATTTGTATCGATTTCCTCATAAAAAAGATGTCTCTGCTCATCAGCATAGAGACAGATTTGTGAAAATTAACAACATGAAAGCTAAGCAGCACTGTAGACTGTATGGGACTTCTAATGGAGGTTGATACTCTTTAAATAACATTGTGAACATAGTATGGAAAATCATTTTATAAGTTGCTTTGTTTGTTATCGTTGTTGCAATAAGTTATTGCATTTTTAGGTGTAACTGAAATGGCTTAAAAGTTTTTTATCCAAATTTCTCTCAACTCCACACTGAATGTTTGATTATAATTACACAAATTAATCAAAATACCATTATTTTTGTGAAACATTTTCTAATCTGATCCTTCTGTTTTATTTCACACAGAGATGCCACAAAGGGGAACGTGCTGTGCTGAAATGAGAGCAACATGTATCACCCTGGAGCAGGAGGTCAACAAATACTATGACCCAGGCCTGTGGAACTATATCTACTATTATAGTAAGTACTATACATGCTTTTAACTTGCACAGAGCATTGCACCTGGTAATTTATATTTCTGTTGTAGTCATCTAGACTAATGAGAAAACAGATCAGCTTGGCTTGAAACAGCCTGCTCAGTGATTCAGAAACGGAGGTGTTACAGTCAACAGCAACGCTTCAGGCAGGAAAGTCTGTTCTGTAGCTTTTTAACCCAAACAGAAAGTGCCTTTGTGGCCTGTAGTATTCCCGGACACTTCCGGAGTAAATTATAGTAGATGTGCCTATAAACCCTCAGCATGCTGTTTCTTGGGGCATAATCTGGCTTTCTTTGCGTCACACAGTCAAAGTGGTTATCTCAGGCTGATGGACCACAACACTGCAGTGATCAGCTTCTGGGTTTTTGATGATTGTCTGTGGTGGATCTACAAATTATTGGTCAATGTCTGGTGATATTTTCCATTCCTCAGTCTCTGACCAACTTTTTCCCCCCAAATCTAACTTGATCCGTAGTTCTCACTCTCATCATCATAGTTGAAGAATTTTTAGTAATTTCTATTTATTCTGATAGCACGTGTCAAGACTTGAAATAGACTGTTGAGTTATGTAATTGCATGTATCTTTGTAAGTGGACACTAGATGGCAGTCTTAACCAGGATTGTTTTTTGAAAGGACTTGGAATCACATTTTTAGACATGTCCCCCTTTTTTCATTCATTTATTGTTTCATCAACTTCTGTCTCCTCACTTTTAGAAGCAATGCATTTTCTTTCTCTTGAGAAATATTGTATCAAGGTTTTTATTTGCTTTGGTCAGAGCAGCCACAGCTTTGTCTATTGACTGACTGTGACACAAAGATTAGGTTGCAGCTATACTGTCTAACATGTGATCAGTTAATGTCCTAAGTTGATGGACGATACAATTAGCACTATTCTGTGTAACACTGTGTAACACTGTGTACATATTAAGTTATGTAACTATGAATTAATTGGAAATTAGCAGAATATGATGTCATATGAAACAAGAACAGTCATGCTAGTGTGGCTGCACAGCAGCCCTTTGAGTTAAATATTAATGTCAGCATGCTAACATGCTCACAATGACATGATGATGTTTAGCAGGTATAATCAGAGAGAGTGGATAAACCGAGACCCTGCAACTCAGAGTCATTTCCTTTATCTGTGTCACGTGTGTTTAGTTACGGTCCCGCCTCTTTACGAGACTAGCCGTTCTGTGTATTGATTATTGATTCCAATGGGAGAAGAGAACGTGAACACAGATTATGATCGATCCTTTCTCCCCACAGTCACCAAAGTAAATATTGGACCCAGTTTTCACCAGAAGCCACATATCTCCTGAACATCCTGACACCAAAATGACATTTTTCAGACGGACAGATCAGAAAAAAATTAACTTTGTTCGAGACCTTTTTCTGTCTCAGCAACGAACTCTCGTGAGATCTGGCAACACAGCTAACGTCCGTGATCACCACAGATTACAGTTTTTTTAATGCCAAATAGTAAATATAAATAAATTGTGCAAATATAACTTTTCATCCATCCAGATGACATTTACTACACTTTCAAACAAGACCACGCCCGCTTAGGAGACAGGATGTGTGTACTGTTTCATATCACTGGCAGTTCTGTATCTTTATAAATAATAATAACAAAACAATATTTGGTATAATGTCTACAAAGTTCACCATCTCAGTTTATGGTGGTAGCATGCTGACGTAATTAGCACTAAACACAAAGTCCAGCTCAGGCTGATGGGAACGTCATTATTTTTGGAAGTATTTGGTCATAAACCAAAATATGAGACAAATTGAAAGTTTGGCCTGATGATGGCGCTTCAAAGTGATTACAATTCATCCGGTGCTGTAGTCAATTTTACAGCAATGCTGCACCAGATTTTACGGCAATAAATATCTCAATAGTTGTTGAGATATTTCAGTCTGGACCAAAGTGGTGGACAGACCAATATTACCATCCTGAGAGCCATGCTGATATTAAAAACAGCTCACTTGATTTGTGCTTGGGCTCCTGTGGGTTTTAACTATAGAAAAAGGCCAAAATCACCTTTTTTTAATCACCTCATTCAGCATTGTGTCCCCTCTGACATTCTACTCCTTCTAAATTAAGTTTTATTAAAGCAGGCCCTCGGCCGGAAAGGCTAATTTGCACCCAGCATAGGCATAAAATATTAAATTATCCTCTAGGACTATAAAAGACCTTCAAGGTGAGCTTTATGACCCAATTTAGCTACTTTCATTTTACAAGAATTGATTCTCGAAAATTCTTTGTTGCCCAACATCATAGCCCCCCCCCCAAAGGATAGAGCTGTTAGAGAGCAATCAATGAGGTTACTCAGATAAATCAACATGATTAAAAAAAATCAATCAATCAATAAATAAATCAATCTCTCTGCTTCTCTCTAAACCTGGAGAAAGAGAGCATTACTGTTATGAAGCCTCGTCTCTCACCTTTCTCCTCTACTGTGCGATGTGTTTCTGACTTCTCTCATTCTGCTGCCTTCTATGCTCTGCAGATCTTTCAGCAGACCTTGCAGCAGTGTGTGAGGATAATATTCTGTTTACACCTTTCACATTCAGAGCAGAGAGGCAACATACTAAAACATTTAAGATGTCCATAAGTTGGTTCTGGAGAAGCATGTTTTTCTCCCACACGTCCCCCACTATCTGTTTTCTTGTATGACCTTCAGCGTCTGAACAGTATGTATTTTTATATGTGTATGTAATGGAAATCTCCAATATTCACATGCATCACATGCTTTGCAGACGCATCACATGCAGACATGTTGAGTTGCCATCGCAGGAAAAGTGTTGCTAATAACAGTAATAATGGCTTTGTTCTATTCAAAGTCTCCCTGAAAACCATGACAGTGAGCCAGCATGCACAATACCAGGACCCTGAATCATTCATTTTATTATTTACACCTGTGCGTTTCCTACTGTGACAAAGTAGCTTCCGTGACAGACGTCTATCCGAATAAATTATTTCAGTTGTCTATTTAACTGTCAGAAATTTGAGCCTCTTACCCGGACAAATAAACTGAAGTTTGACTGCCCAACACCAGGGTTCACTGTTGCTCCAGAGAGACTTCTAACCTGCTGTCAAATGCAGAAGCCACTCTCTCTCTCTCTCTCTCTCTCTGATGTAAAGCAGCTACAGTCCCTCAGACCAGTGAGCAATCTCCAGTTCATGGTATAAGTTAAGATTATTTCCACCTCCTAGACTTTTTACAATTATTTGGATGGAACTGGTTTCGTTTTCAGTGCATGTAACTTAAACCAGATACCTTGCTGCTGTTGTTTAAGAATAAATAATATTGTTAGATCTTTTAAAGGGTACTTGCACATGCATCCGTCATGACTTTCGTTTAAGGTGGCCTCATGCAGATTCCACAGAGCCAGAGCCTACATATGGGTTAAAAACAAAACGTCTAGGTTAGACCCCGCGAGTGATCTCAGCGAATGACCTTGAAAGTAATTCAGATCTTTTCAATGAGTTCTCCTCCAGAGGAACAGAGAAGGATACATTATGCATGCAATCTATTATTAATGCTCTTGAGTCATGTTACGATCAGACATGGGCCCTCAGAAAATATCTGGAAAGCCTGATCCTCTGGAGGACACGTCCCCTAAACATGATTATATAAAAGCAGCTACTTCTACTGTATATTATGTGATTTATTATTTACTGCTCTTTTACATTGTACTTTCACATGACATGGATTTCTGCATTGATATGCTGTTCCAAAGTTTTGAGAAACTTCTGAAAAGTAGGCTGACAATAGCACAAGCATTGTGCTCAATGTTTACATTTTTTTTTAAATAAGCCTTATCATGGGCTACATCAAGGACTTTTTATTGATCCTCTAATGTGATCCAATTAAAACTCTTTGCTGCTTCATCCCGAGAGTCCATTGGCTGACAGCTGTTCTCGGTCTCTCCGGCCCCGCCCCCATCTGTCAGGCACTGCGCTGCTACAGCACTGTGTGACTATTGATGCACTGTAGTGAGATACTACTCTTTAACTTTATACGACAGCCTTGCATGGACTTTTCCTAAAAAAACAGAAAAATATTTGTCAGCAGAGCAAGACGCGTGCGTAATCCAAACTCCACCGTCTTGAATATTTCCCTCCACTTTCCCAAGCCCTCTTTTTTTACACTATGAAGTGCAGTTATGGCAAGGAGTAGCAAGTCAGTAGCGAGGACCCTGGAGGATTTGACGCTAGACTCGGGTTATGGTGGAGCCGCCGACTCCTTCAGATCTTCCAGTGCGTCGCTGTGCTGCTCAGAGGCACATGGGGGGAATCACTGGCATCTAACCGACTCGATGCACAGTCGACACAACAGTCTGGACACTGTTAACACGGTCCTGGTCGAAGACGCCGAGATCCTGGAGAGCACCGGGCAGTGCGCTAAACTACCCGAGCTTGAGGATGTGCCGTGGAGCCTCGGGGAAGTGGCGAGCGCGCTGAGCAGGGACGAGGAGATGACCCTGCCGACCCCCCCGCAGGACGTCCTGCTGCGGCTCTCGGTGCTGGTCAGCCGGGCCCTGGTCAGGGTCGCAAAGGAGTCGCAGCGGCTGAGTTTGCGCTACGCCAAATGCACCAAATACGAGATCCAAAGTGCCATAAAGATCGTCCTGTCGTGGAGCGTGTCGATGAGCTGCATCAGCGCGGCCCTCAGTGCCTTGTCCCTGTACAACATGAGCACGGAGGAGGACAAGTTCAGCCGCGGGAAGTCTGTGCGCTGCGGACTCATCTTCAACGTGGGGAAGTTCTTCAGGTGGATGGTCGACAGCAGGGTCGCGGTGAGGATCCACGAGCACGCGGCCATCTACCTGGCTGCGTGCATGGAGAGCCTCTTCCGCGAGGTGTACGCGCGGGTGCTGCGCAGCGCGCTGCTGGAGCGGGATAACGGGATCCCCAAGTTCACTGTGGAGACCCTGGAGCAGGCCGTCAACACTGACTCAGAGATATGGGGCTCTCTGCAGCTCTGGCAACACCTGATCTGCGGGAAGAATGCAAGCGGTGAGTTGTGAAGTCCATGCAACAGGGTCTTTTCTCCACTTCATGTCCTAAATCCCTGTGCGTAATTTGTCACTTGTGAAGTTCCCCCTCTCATCCCACGGTAGATATTTGCACCAGTATAACAGGCAAAGGCTTCTTCATTGGATTTACTCCAAACATCCATGTATTATGAAACAAAGTTTGTGATACTGATCCAAACAAGTCTCACCTGCACCATAAATGATTACCAGGGTTTAAAGAAGTCACTTGCTGTCAGATGCCTGATATTAAAAGGTTATGCCACACTCTCAATCTCTCTCTTGTTGAGGGACTGTAAACTAGAATTCAGTGAAACAGTCTCAGTCATCATCATGACATCATGAAAGAGCATTTCTGCAGCTGAAATAGTTCTTCCTATTCTCAGAGTGAGCTGCAGAAGCTGCAGGCAGGTGATGCCTGACTGAGTGGCCAGCGTCTGTCTTCTGTGCAGTGCTACACTGCAGATGGTATTCTCTGATATCCTTCTTGTACTGTATGTGGCTGTTTGGTTAATGCACAACATGACGAGGCAGGGCCTGGTGTCCCCAGGCTTTGAGAGCTTTCAGTGAAAGGGGCTCTCCCTGTTGGTTTTCTTACGATAATGCCCTGCAGAGGTGAGTTTTATTCTTTTCACCCAGAGAGGAAGGAAGTCTTTCATTCCTGTGTACATTTGCTGATTCTGGTACACACACAATACCTTGCCGGGCTTTCCGAGTGTTTAGAAATACTTATTGGTGTGTGCTCTGAAAGTAAGTGTAATTGTATTCGGACTTCACTGCCGCTTATACAGCAATACATCACAAACCACTCTAACACATGCTTGCCCCTGTTTTGATGGATGTTGTAAAAGTGCTGCTGTGGCTCCTCTTGCAACAGGTTTACGTAATGAAAGGCCCCGGGGGACCTATGTGCTATCATGCATTATGCAGAGTGATGTGAATAAAACTGAGTTATAGAGTGAAGGAGAGAAAGAGAGACAGACAGACAGGCAAGAGAGAGAGAAACTTAGAGAGACTCTGTGATCGTATTGATGATGAATCACCAACAAAAGCCTGGCATCATGAGAAGAGCACTTTATTTCACTGAACCTCTTTGTTTTAAAGGCACAGTGAAACATTTTTGTTGAATATGCATGTCAGCTTATTTACACTTTCCATGTCTGTAAGCATCAGACTCACATTGTATTGATGACATCATTATATTACTGTACGCCTTGACACAAAAAATGCCAAGACCGGTCACATGCAGTTCAAAGAGACTGCAATATAGCGTTAGGGTTTACAGTATATGAGCACTTCCTGTACAGTATTGAATGTCAATATTCAGTCACTCTGCAGGCCGCTGGGCATGCAGCCAGGCTCCAGGTGCAGAAGAGGTGTGGTGAGTGTTCAGTGGTGCATTGGACCGGTGAATATGATGAGATGCAAGAAAAATGTCTGGAGCAGGTGGAATATAGATGTAATGCCCAAGGCTAGAAAAGTGTCAGAGTGCATGAAGTCCACGGTGTTGTTCACTCTTGTGTATAGTTCATAAAGTAGTAATTACAAGCATGAAAATGAGCCTGAAAGCAGCTAAAATCTATATTTCTATACTGATATTACATCAAATGAGTGTGTAATGTGAAGAGAGCTTTATAGGGCCATTTTACTCATTGTTTTGGTTTTCTGGCACAAAACTTTATTGCTTTGGTTCACTCTCACTGCTCTCTGACTGTACACTACCTGCCCAGTATCAAACGCTTATCATCCTATAATCAATTAATGCAGAGATCCTACGGGTGCCTTCAGGTAACATAAAAATACGTGAAAAGCCATTTCTAAAGCCAGTGTTTAGTTTTGTCCATTCTGGGCTACCGTAGAATATAGCAGTGCAACATGGGCTCTGTATATAGATAGTTATACTCCCTATATAGATATAAAGGGCTTAATCTAAGCTAACGAAAATGCAATTCTTAGTTTCAGGTGATTATACACTAAAGAAAACATAATCATTAATATTATATTCCATTTCTGCCAAGAGATCCCTGTTAATCCTACACACTGGTCCTTTAAGTTTGCCAGATCAACTTAAAGGGTGATGATGTTGGTGTCGGGGTCGCAGCTTGTTTCTGCGGCCCCCAGAAGAGGCCAGAAAGTCAGTCAGTTATTGCAGTTTTAAGACTGATAGGTTTCCAGGCAGTGGACGTGTGTTGGGACATGGTTGACTGGTTGAGTTAATATTGGAAGTATTATAGTGGAAGATTTCCATCACATTTCCTGTTGTGACACTGTAGGACCTCTAAACCTCGAGATACCCTCTGTGACAGATAAGGCCGAGGCACAGCCGCATCATTCGTTGTCTTCCCAGTAAAACCAAACAGCCAGTCAATCCGAGGGTGGGATGACCTTAACCGAGCCACTGCCTGCCAAATTGAACCTCCACACCGCTCCATTCTCTCCGTCTCTCTCTGCCAAGTGGGAGCAATTGAGGTGATTTTTCCATATTATGCTAACGCTGGTGACCCAGCTTTGTCAGGAGGCCATTATGAATATCTTTATTGCATCTATTCCACCAAAGCTGATTTCCTTTTTTGCACTGTCACAAAGTCAATAAGGTAGTTACTCCGCTGGGTGTATTCCATCTGAACTTTTCAGCTTCTATCAGGTACCTTAGTAATGAGCTGAATAATCTGGTGAGCTTTCTCTCTTCCACAGGTTAAAGCAATGATTTGGAGAAAGGTAAATGAGAATAAGCTTCCACTCTCATATCTGTTCAT
Source organism: Heterobranchus longifilis (assembly GCA_028570985.1). Classification (NCBI taxonomy): domain Eukaryota; kingdom Metazoa; phylum Chordata; class Actinopteri; order Siluriformes; family Clariidae; genus Heterobranchus; species Heterobranchus longifilis. Next base: position 12,303 of record JAOVVB010279142.1, on the reverse strand, counting down.
TAATTATAAAGCCACGACCAGCAGCCAGTTAGCTTAGCTTAGCACGAAGCCTGGAAACAGAGGGGAACAGCCAGCCCGGCTCTGGCCAAATATAAAGACTGACGGCTTGACAGTTCCACAAAACATCTGGATCGCCCTCTGGTGTCTGGCTGCAGTGGGAGGAAGGAGACGTAGAAGGACACATTGTCCATTTTTATATCCAGTCTATGGTCCAAACGTGACAAAATTCACCTACCAGTAACTCTTATTCTAAATAATAAGCAACCTTATTCTAAAACACTTTGTGGTGTTTCAGGGGGTTTGTGCCTGAACATTTTGTAGATTTCTGGCACAACCTGATCATTTCTTGGCCAGGAGCAGAAACTTTCCCAGGTCTCTGTTTGCTGCCTGGCAACAGTATGGTGACGACAAGAGTTAAGAAAGTTACTGCTTCTAGCCAAGAAATAGTCAGCTAATGCTAAGCTAAGCTAAGCTACCGGGCTGCTGGCTGTAGCCATACATTTACTGTATGGAGACTGGTATCAATCTTCTCATCGAACTCTCACAACATCACAAAACTATTTCTTTAAACCCTCAAAAGTGATCGATAATAGAAAAGCAGTTCAATAGTTGTAGGTATACATACTGTATATAAGCTACTGTATGTTATACATTGCTATGCACGGATGTATTTCTTTGTAATTCATCAGTTTATACAAACAAGGGTAAAAAAGCTTGTTCTTGGTTGTTTCATGAATTGATATGTCAGGCCTCAACATAATATCCATAATTATTCTATGCTATAGTGTCTGTTATACACCTACTGCACCTCACAGCTCTCAATTGGCACATCTAGCATATGGCAGGCCTCCCACACACAAACCCAACACACATACATGTACAGCAAGATGTCAGGGGCTCCTCTCACCATGTCTGAGTCAGTGTTATTTGCAGGTGGGTGTTGGGTTTCCCTTCTTCGGCTGTGGTATCCTGTCAGAACAGGAAACGCTCTATATGGTGGGATATTTCTTATGGCTCCCACTAGACCCAGCAGCACAGTGATTCTTTGATTTCCTTAACGACGTGTGCATGTCACAGAAAATGTCTCGTGGAACACGATATGCAGTGCTCAGGCATATGTACCACCCCGAGGGCGATTTTCTAATTACGCTTTAGGTGTGAGATGACTTTCATGTCTGGGCAGAGCTGGTTTGGTTGAATGATTTAAAGGAAAATTTCGCCAGAAGCAGTGTCGCTGCATCCGGAGCTTAGCGCCGCCCAAGACGATTGTGGTTGGTCTAAAGAAATACAACCCAGAGCGTTTTTTCCCTGAATCCCAGAATGATAATGTGCAGCCAGACTATACTCCAGTGCTGACAGCGCTGTGGAGATAGGTCTGGCAATGCAAGAGACTAACTCTTTGCTACACGTTTGCCATAAAAACTTTAGAAAATGAAATGTCAGTGTTGAAAATGTAGGCCTACTGCACGTTTACTATATATATATATATATATATATATATAATATTGTCTAATGTTCTTTGAGTTCTGGGGACCTGTGATGGAAACTGGCAAAAGCTGCACTTGATGTGGAACAACATATTTGATATTTATTTGTCAATATGCTTGCACCTGTCCCTTATCTAAAGACATGGTGAAGGAAGCAAGGTTTGTTTTTGTAGACCTATCATTTTGCATTGACATTCAACAATCATTCAGAGGGCAACGGCAACCCATCATAGAGCCGTCAGAGGTACTTCAATGGCAGCCTCAGGAGAAATTCAATGCCCCACAACTTGCATCTTTGTGGAGCTGTTGCCAGTAGCGTCTGAAATATGACCCTGTTGAGGGGTAATTTGAGACAATTTGAACAACTGTGCATGCTGCTCTGTGGCATTGTTCTCTCCTCACTCTTACTTCTGAACACACAAATTTGGGGAATGTGGGTGTGCACAAAAATAGTAAATTACAGCACTGTAGCACGTCCCCTGGAAACCATCGAACCATTACAGTGTGAAGTGTGTAACTGAGGTGGGATTTTCCTTTAAAGCCTCATGTGTACCCTACACTTAGCATTACATTTCCCAGACACAAATATCATGTGTGAAAACCAGAACGAGTGAGGCACCTGTTGATGTGTGCAGAACAGGACAGGCTGGTCTCATTCCCTGTTTGTAGTATTACTACGAAAAGTAATGCACCATAATGCGTACATATACCACATAATTGTGAGACATTGTGGAGCTCTCTGTTTGATTGGCATTCAGTCCTGTGCTATGAGTCTTACATCACATGTATTTCAACTCAAAGTAGGAAGTAGGGATTTCAATGCCAATCCATGTGTTTTTTTTTTACTAATCATACCAAGTCGTTTTGTTGCCTAAACCTATCAAATTAGTCCTGTTTCACAATATTAATCATAATGTTAATGATGTGAGTATCACACGACCGGGACATGTATTTAAACCACAAGTAAGTAGGATTTTTAATGCAAATTTATTGCAATCCCAGTGTTTTTTTTACGAACCATACCAACTCGCTTCGTTGCCTAAACCTAAGAAAGTGCTGTTGTTGTCTAAACCTACCAAATTATTCCTGTTTCACAATGTTAATCACAACGTTAATGACATGTCAGTGTAATGACAGTGCTTCACAGCAAAGAGAAAATGACATAAAATTAACATTAATGACATAAAATGAAGCATATTAAAACATTAAGAGCAATAATAATAAAATTAAGATATAGTGCATAAAAGTGTAAATCGAATACATGAGCAACAATAGCATAAAATCAGTAGTGCAGTGTATTAAAAATTGCAGCAGTCTAACTGGCTTGAAATGAAGGCATGAATTAGCTTCTCAGCATCTTTTTCATTTATAAACAGTCATACTTTTGCTATGTTTCTAAAGTGGAAAAATTATTTTGGTACTTTAGTCCCTGACTTCAGTCACCGTTGGTATATATTTATACGAACTGCTGTGCAATACTGTTCATATGATATTATATGAACGGTTTATGAGAATGCATTTTACAGGCACACTTTACTGTTCTTCTGCTGGGTAGCACTGTGCTGTTTTAGTTTTAGTTTAGTGCTTCAGGGGTGAAGGAGTGCAGGTCTCATTCCATTCACAGGTCTTTGTTCCGTATGCAGTAGACGGCGTTGCAGTGCGAGGTCGGTGCCTGGTGCACACATGGTGTGGGGAAACCATGCAGACAGGAATGACTGCGGTCTGCAGCGGTACCAGTCTGTACCAATGGAGACCAGTCCCCATTATGTCTGGGGGTGAGATATAACATATCTGTGCTAGGGAAACCCTTACACAGCAGCATACACTTATACAGCAGCAACACACAGACACAGACAGATTCATACACACGCAGAGTCACACATGCCCCAGGAGCGGATCTGGTATTAATTGCGAGTTTGGGAGGGGAATGAGGAATGCTGATGTGACACGGAGTCTGGTACAGCGAGGGAGAGCTCCAGCCAAGCTTACTTCAGTTGATTAAGAGGAGACAGGCGATAGAATACAGTTAATTCTGCACCCAGCTGGCAGCGTCTGCGATAGATCGGGTGTCTTTTTTTTTCTCCTTTTTTTTTTCACATGCACCTCTGAGGAAGAAGTCAAAGTTTCAGTTGCACATTATCACTCGTTACCATGTGTGTCGGTGCATGCAGCTGGTGCACTGGCTCAGTATAAATCAGCCACCGTATGAATGTGACTGCAGCTATTGTAGGCTGCACAATAAACAGACACACGAAAAAAGAATTAGTGTCCTACTGTTCAGGATCCTTTATTCAACGCAGACCGGGTGAAACTGTGCCATGTTTTTTAATAGTATATTGCAATCTGTGCCAATTTAATCAATATTTGTGGATATCTCTTCAAGGTTAAAAACCACTGCACCATTCTGTGGTGTCATTTGAGAAAAACACTGCTGGAGCTGCTGCAGCGAGGACTAATTTTGTAGATTTTTCTAATTTTCATGCTTGACCTTTTACACCGAAATTGGATTTACTCCATTATAGCCCTGACAATGTCAACCCAGAAAGTGGGCTTCAAAACCCTCTTTAGATTCTCATTTACGGTCAGTGAAAAATATTCAGCATTTTTTATCTCTGGGTGACATATAGGGAGCTTCAGCTGCTTTATTTCTGTCTCGGGGAAATGTTTGTTTCCCTCTGGACTAAATCTTCTTGGATGACTGAGTTTTTATTAACTTTTTCGAATGCACAGGTAGCACATTCTGTATTAGCCTTCAGTTAGGTAGACCATGAGAATATACCAATGCTAGACCAGAATAGTTCAACAATTACTCTGGAGCCAAATCCAGTGAAGCCGTGGCTAAGAATGAATTGTTCATGATGTCGACTTTGGAAGAAAAGCAGAGGGAGAGAAAGAGGCACAGATGGCAAGGATCAAAACAGGAAAATCCATAAGAGAAGCTGTGGGTGACAGATGAGACCCAGACAAGCAATGCCTCCTTCTTATTATAGCAGGAAGAAGACTCTGGGCAAACAAGTACCAGCAGGATTAGTTAGGTGAAGCATCAGTATCAACTGCACTGTGCTTTTGCAGCTCTGAATTCCTATTGTTGTCGAGGGAAATGATCCCGTTTAAATAACAGCCAGCCTGGCTGGAAATTATGACGAATATATGTGTAAACACGCTTTTAACTCTTTGATGTGAGCAAAAATCAAAGACATTGTCTTGACATTGTCTTGTCACTGTTAGAAAACTGATATGACTGATGGAGAAAGCTGCATGTCGGGACGTGTCGAGATTCTTCAGTTGGCGAACTGTGAAGTTCCAAGATATTTACGCAACACACAAATCACAAATACACAAAAACAGTAGGCTACAGTAGAGCTGCTCGATTATGGCAAAAATCATAATCATAAATATTTTGGTAAATATTCAGATCACAATTATTTATCTATATTGACTTTGGAAACATCATGCATTTCTTTAACTTTTTAAAATAACTTTTTTAACAGTGGATTTTCTTGAAATTTAAATATAATTCAACTGAAAATTAAAAAATAAATAAATAAATAATATACAAATTTTAAATAAAAATGCATTTGATCAACAACTATGTTAGTGCACTTCCACAGCATATATTCAACCTTTTGGTAAACTATATTCAACATATTGCAGTATATCAGTAACGATTTATCGGCCTAACGAGACAAAACGAGAGCAGCATTGTGAAATGAAATGCGGCACAATTATCTTTTTGTCTCGATTATCTTGTTTTCATAATCGTTGGAAGCCAAAATTGTAATTGAAAGTAAAGTTTGATGAATCGCCCAGCCCAACAAAACTTTCATCAACTTCCGTTGGATAAATGCCAACAACGGATTTTCAGCAAATGCACAGCGCCGTCTAATGCCGCGGCCGCGGCCGCCACCAGTCACAAGCAGCACTATGCTAATCCAGTTATACCTACATCACCTCACCTGTTGTTTAATCACAGCAACACAGAGATGACAGTCGGAGAACCTGCCAGCAGCAACACCACTAATAAGTTCATTACTCGTGAGAAAACCATCTGCAATGACAGTTTCCTCCTCTGGGTGTGTGTGGTGATCCTCCACTGATAATAACTACTGTCATATCCAGACATCATCTCCCCAAATCAACCAGCAGCACCGGCACCACAGAGTCAGTCAGTCAGTCACAGTCAGTCAGACAGACAGACAGACAGTCAGTCAGTCACAGTCAGTCAGACAGACAGACACAGACAGACAGACAGTGTGTAGAGGAGCTCTCATCTGCAGAGCACTAATTGAGACTTATTAGACAGCAGCTTAGATGAGTTGTTTGAAATAGATACGCTCATTGAAGAGCGCCGCCTTTTCTTTTAGTTTAATTCGCTTCTGCATCTCACACAATGTGGATCACTGATTGTCAGAAGTGAAAGTAATATTAAGTGAAGTCCGGTAAGGAATAGTTTGACATTTTGGGAAATGTGTTTTTTTGCAGAGAGTTACTGTGGATGAGAAGATTGATGCTACTCTCATGTCAGTATGTGAAATATGAAGCTATATAGCCAAGAGTCAGGTAGCTTAGCTTAGCATAAAGCCTGGAAACAAGAGGAATCAGCTAGCTTGGCTCTGTAAGGTAACTACATCAGCACCTTTAAAACTCACTAATTAACACGTTATAGCTCATTTATTTAATATGTACAAAAATCAAAAAGTAAAAACATCAATTAGTGGTTTTACAGGGAGGTAATGTGCAGGACTATTTTTTCACTGTGAGTTTGCCAGGCAATCAGATTTAGCTACTTTTGGACAAAGCCAGGCTAGCTGTTTCCCCCTGTTTCCAGTCTTTATGCTAAGCTAAGCTAACCATAGAGGCCATCAATTTAACACACAGACACAGTGGAATTGATCTTCTCATCTTACTCTCGACAAGAAAGAGAACAAGCATGTATCCCAAGATGTCAAACTATTCCTTTAAACATCATCACACTCATATTTTGTCTCTGAGTCCTTGGCTTTCTATAAACCATTGACAGATTAGTCAAGGTGAAGAAAATCTGCTCCTATATACCCCCTGAGCGTCCAATGTTCAGCTCTCCTGCAGTCAGGCTAATCCATGTTATAGCAGCCTACAGTAAGCTGTGGGGGTGCGAACATGTTTGGGATTTCTGAGGTGATCGTGGGGAGCTGAGCGTCTATTATTTGAGTCTTTCACAAACCACTTTATGCATGTTTCCTCTGCACATGACGGATACAGAGAGCCGTCAGCTGTATAAACACAGTGCAGATCGTTCATGTGACAGAAATAAACAGACTCTGCTTCTGACATGCCAGCATTCCCATGGAATAAAAGATATACTTTCACTGGAGCACGTAATTATCCCTGGATATATGGATACATACACTGGTTTGCGCTGATTACTGCTGTCGTCTGTTGTGTCATTTCTGAATCTTTTACAAGCTGCTCGGTGGTTTGGAGTCACCCCTAAAGTCTTTTTAGTTTTTTTTTTTACTGCTAGACATTATTACATCAACTTGAATATACTCACTTCCTCTCAGCCTGCCTCATCTACAGACTATGTAAATCAGGAACTGGTTTCCCACATTTCCCAGAATGCCTTTCAGCAATCCCCTGGATGTGCCTGAACTTGTTTTATTAATTTGCAGGAAGAGGGATCAGCAGTGAAGGTGACAATAGTAGACAGTAACACCCCGAGAGAAAGTTTTTCTAGCTGAGAAAGACTCCAGAGTTGCACCTCTTGTCTTGTAGGTGCAATGCATTCTGGTCTGTAGGTGAAGAAAGGTATGGACAGAGCTTTCAGAGCTCAGATTTGTGCACTTGTGCGTGTAACTTCATGCACCATTTGTTTTTTACCTGCACCATTTGGTGTATTTGCACTTCTTTCTCTGCACTTCTGCCGCCATGTTGATGAGCTGACTTTCTTTTACAGTAATGTACAGTGAAACTACTTCAAATATATGTCATGAAATATTTTGAGCAGAAATCCATTGCACTTCTCAGCAAACCTATAATGGAAACTGTTTTATCAAATTAGGACTCCTTTGCTGATGGCTTTATTTGGTATATAAAATGTGATACAGTGGTAGAGCATGCACGCCCCGTACACAGAGGCTAAAAATCCTCGCCGCTGCAGCCGCATTCGATTCCCACTCGCGGTCCTTTCCTGCATGTCATCCCCTCTCTCTCATCCCTTTCCTGGCAATCTTTGGCTGTACTATCAAAGAAGGCAAAAGCCTAATTTTTAAAATTTTAAAATGTGGTTAATTATTGCAGAAATTAGTTTTTCTTCATTTTCAACAGCACGAATAGACGTGCATCAAAAATCCAATCCTGTGCGCTGTTTTCAGTTCTGAACGATGGCATGTGAGAGCGTCTGAAAAGAGTCAGTAGCGTGAGTCTCACGGTCACAGCGTGAGAGTTGGCAGTCCTGAACAGTTACATGCACCGGTGCATGTAGAGTTGAGAATTACATGCACAGCTCAAATTTTACATGCACTACTGTGCATATGCATGTGGTATTTCGAGCCCTGGCTTTAGAAATATTGAGGTCAGTATCAGTATTCAGGAAATATTGCCAATTTAGCTCACATTTAGCATTTAGTAAGATTACAATATTGGTAAAACTGTTTGACATTATTCATTAATGTTGAAAAATAATTGTGACATTCAAAAGTAGCAGTATTTATTGTTAACGGCTGCATAGTTGTTTTCTTGGCCTGAAATTAATCAAATTTAAAATATATTGGGTCTAAAAATATTGGAATCAGGAGGACGTCACCGCAGTGTCCTTAATGGTAGCTACGACCTTAAGGCTGGATTTCTTAGTTTTGTTTTGATATATTGAGTCTACAAAGACTTATTTTTCAGACAACAAATGCAAAATGTACAGTATATTCAGAAAGACAGCTTTGTTTTAGGTTATTTGTCATTTTAATTGTTGTCTTTGAAGTATGGCGGCTCGTGAACAAAGAAAGACATAAAGAAAGTGCACATACTGTGGCTTAGTAGCATTCTGGGAGGCGTTGAATCTGCTGATGCACTACTGATTCTGTTCCAACGGACCGGTATCCCATTACCTCCCATGAGAGCTCAGAGCACTGACCTTCGGATTATGTGTGTGTTATTGCATATACACCGTATGCATGTTTGAGAAAAGTGAACACGCTTTTTCTATTTTCCAGTGTGCAATTGCCTCAATCAGAGCTTGTGACCTGAAGAATTGGGAAGATTTTAATAAGACTCATCAAGATGTGAATCAATGGATGTCTTCGATGTGTCCCTCTGCGCTCCCTCTCTGTCTTTGACCTTCTGTCTCATTTCTGCGGCTCAGTCTTTTCTCATTCTCTCTGTCGTGATTCTTCATTTTCTCCTCTTTGTTTCAGCCAAGCTTTCTTATTCAGTGCAGATAAAATGAGTCCACATTCTGCCACCGCCTTGATGGAGAGTAAGTGCCGACTTGAGGTAACCTTGTCCCGTCCTACATGTCTGGCGGCGCTCTAATAGTTCTGTCAATCCAGACATGGAAGGCCCCGCTGGGGAGCCTCGGCGGAGCTCGCTCTGCAGACGGACACGTGTGTCTGAACCATGACAGATCTCCTCCAGATCGAAGTATAATCTGTAACTGTAGTTTGTACTGCGGAGTGGGCGGGGCGGTGTGTGTGGGTGATGTGAGAGAAAGTCAATGAGAAATGTGTCAGACAACAAGACTTTCCTCGAGTATCAATCAACAGTTTTACATTAGATCCACATATCCGATGCCAAAGAGCTTTTACTCAAACTCTGCACTTAAACGTCTTCTCCATCCTTCACTCCGACCGAGTGAGTTTGCTCAACCCCCAGCTGAACTAGCGGTGGCATATGGTACAGATTACCACAGGAGAAGGTATATGTCGATTTTGTTCATGACATTTTTTATTACAAACACATGCTGGTTCCTGCTTTACTCCCATTTCTTTCTGAAAGTGGACCAGAGACTGGCAGAATAACAACCACACTGTGAAAAGACAGATGCAAGCAGCGACTGTAACTTCTGCCCTGAAAAACATTCAGACATTTCACTGTATATTTTGTTATGGCAGCCATAGCAGGGTATGGTACCTTAAACCGAAAAGATAAATATCCCCTTGCAGTAATGCAATTTAGAGTACTGCATATTGTATCCATAAACTAAGCTATGGGGAAATTGTCTTTATTTGGCACATATGTTCTGCTGAACTCACTTTGTCCTGTTTAAATATTAAAATAGGGAAAATAGGATTTAAGTCCTTAAAGGAGATCATTAACTCATGACACGCTTATGTAATGATTACGTCTTTCCAAGATATTTCTGACAGTGGGATTTAGAGAAACACTGATAAAAGTGAAATACCCTTTTTAACAAGTGGCACCAAAGTTGCAGTTGAAGTTTTCTGTACACTTAATTCTTTTTTTTTTTAAATTTCAGTATTTTTCAACCTGGACCCTATTTCCCCATGTTTTTGTGTCTAAGTGACTAATGGGAACAACAATCTTTGAAATTGGTCCAGTATTGAGCGAGAGTTTTGCAGCCGGCAGCCACAAACTGGACTGCAGTGTAATCGCACGGGACAATAACACACCATCAATGTACATCCAATAAAAGTGCTTGTTGTTACACTGACAAGCTCAGATTGTTATTATAAATGTCTGACAATGGAAAGATGGAGAAGTTGCTGTTATCCTGCCATGTGTACTGATGCCAGGTCAACACAGTAACTTTAGCTAATAACATTACCTCTGCTCTGTCTGCAGCTCTCCACTCTTGGAACAGCATTTTTCTTTGGCTTGCAGTAATCATCGCAGTGGTCACTGCAGACCCGATGGTCTGCAAGATACAGTGTATGGAGACAGAGTTTTAGGATCCATTTGTAGCACAACTACACAACTGTATTTTGTCTGTCTTGCATAGCCAGACCTACATCTCTGTGGAGTATGGTCTGGCTCCAATGCGTTTTCACTCCGGTAATGGGGGAAAAAAACTCTCTGGCTTGTTTGCATTTCTTTAAACCAATTACAGTCATCTTGGACGGCGCTGAGCCTCGGATGCAGCTATTGTGCCTCTGAAAAATATTGTTTATATAATATATAAACATATATATATATTATAAAAACTTGCAATTTTCAGTGTGTAGGCTGATAGCTCAAAGGTTGTTGTTGTTTCCGTAATGAAGGGATTTTGAGAACGGTAACACGAAGGATTCCTGCACGGGACTCGTCTGTATCCAACAAAGGTAACGTTAGAATGTGGAAGCTGCGTGAAGTGTTGCATGAAATTTTGTTGGCACAATTTGGAAATGCGACCATTGTTTTTATTGAAAATCTATGCTTTCTGTACTCTCACACAACAAACTCTCCCTGGCTCTCTAACTCTCACAAACGTTTCCACCTCTGTCTTCCGGCAGAACGAGACTTTGTCATCTTTCCATAATGTCGTCAGACACAATCTGAGCCTGTCAAGGGCAAAAAACAAGCACTTTTAGTGGACGTACATTGACGGTGCACAATTGCTCCGTGCCATCACATTGCAGCCCGCTGGTCTTGTTGCTAGCTTTGCTAAAAACTGCATGTTTCAAAACGTAAAAAAAAGGCTTAAATGCATGCTGAACATGCAGCAGGTTCTCAGGCCGAATGGATACACACGGTGCATTTTAATGAGAAACACTGAAGGTTAAAAGCTATGTTTGTTTACAGTGAATTCTCCACTGGGCATTTTAATAACCAAAGCTAATTTCTGGGAAACACCCACACAACTGCCATAGTACAATAGTGATCAAAGGCCACTATGAATGATTCAGCCTTGTCATTATGCTCTGACTATTATTTTAGTTCAGTCACTCTCTCTTTGGACAGGCAGAAGTTCAGAGCTGTCTGTGACTCACAGGATGGAGAGGAGTTGAGTGGATGACACACTGCTGGTGAGACAGGTGTGTGTCTGTCAGTTTTATACCTGGCATGATGTTGCATCAGCTCTGCCACAGAGTCGCACTCACTCACAACTGGAAGTCTGTTTTGTAAAGGACAAGAAGAAAGAGCACTGAGAGGAAGGGCTGTTCACTTTCAGATAATCTCCAAAAAATATTTGAAGCAAGGAGTTCTCATGGACTCTATGCATTGCATGAATATTGTTTATTCAATGTAATTCCATTTTTGAGGCACTGCTGTTTAGATTCACCCAAGAAAAGGAATAATACCTTTCTCTGAGTTGTTTTTGTTTTTTTCCTGGGAAAGATCCTGAGTCTAGATTAAACCAGTTTTAACTAAATTCTCTCACCTGCATGCTGGAGGAGGAAATATAATCTAGAGAACCAAATACTGTGTGGTTAATACCTGACTCTGATTAAAACGATCCGACCAGAAGGAGATTCATACACCAGTTGCACCACTGGTTATATCCTTTTGTCCCAGTGTCCCAATATAATCATTAACCTTCGGCACCGAACACCACCAGAGAGAGTGGTGAAATGAAGCGCACCGACACACAACGTACCGCCTCTGAAAATGTCATATTCAGGCTCATATTCAGGATATTATCGATTCTCTCCGGGCGATGATGACTGATTGCGAAAACGATTCCTACAATTGTAACCTTTTTGCACACCTGCAGAAGTTACACAGTGAATGAAATGATACATTCGACCTCTGCTGCAGCTCCCACAGAGACCCGCAGCGTATTTTGTGTTTGAGCATGTGTGGTGTGCAATCACACAGATAGAGTTATTGAGAGAGAGAGAGAGAGAGAGAGAGAGAGAGAGAGAGAGAGAGAGAGAGAGAGAGAGAGAGAGAGAGAGAGAGA
>JAOVVB010279128.1:0-17484 GCA_028570985.1 Heterobranchus longifilis | reverse complement strand
CCCATTTTTTATTGCCCTTTCCCGCTGTCCTCCCGGCGTCACATTTCTCCCGTACTTCTCCCGATTTATGACACATTTTCTGCCATGCTGTAATTTTGCAACCTCAGTCTGCGCAGTAGCAGGCAGCATCAAAGCCCCGCCCATACACCTGACCGACCAATCATGAGTCAGTCACAGCTGTCAATCATGACGGTTCAGCCCTTTTTATACCATCAAATAACTAATTAAAACCAAACTTATCAGAAAAATGAACACTTGAACAAACATCAGTGTGATAAGAACCCCGCCCACTAACATGGAGGAGGCGGGACTTATGACCTGTACTGCAGACAGAGCACATGAGTGGAGCGCGAGTGAGCGATGAGCGCGAGTGCAAGGATTTTGAATGGAGCGCAGAACGGATGTTTTTAAAGGTTGGAGTGAAGTCATATCTCCCGCCCTCATTTCACTCCCGTACCGCTCACACCATGGTTTTCATTAGGCACGGAACTGCTGATTTCTGTGTGTGTGTGTGTGTGTGTGTGTGGGTGTGTGTGTGTGTGTGTGTGTGTGTTGATGTGCAGGCTGTGTTTGTGTGTCTGACTGCTGACATTCAGTGTGCACACACACAGGTTGTGTGTGTGTCCCTCGCTGTCCAACACAAGTTACAATGGACAAATATGTGGATAATAACCTCATTTAAAAGCACAATCACAAACAGTAGTGATACTCCATTATTTATAATAAATATAGTAGATGAGATTGCGAGCGGTGAGCAAAATAAAATCTGAGTTGATCATGAAGCGGGGGGGCCACACAGTTCCTCTCCACTCCGCTCACAGCCTGCCACCGGGGGGGGGGGGCCAGTTGTTGTTTCTTTCTTTTTTTGGGCTTTTCTGAACACAGGACCGCCACTTTGGACGCCATCGTTTGTTAACATTCTTGTTCTGGGAAGTCGTTCCTTAGCACCTCCTTCCCAGTGACATCACACATGTTGTGAAAGACGACCAGCGATGATTGGTCGGGGACCAGTGTGTAGTCTGTCATGTGTCTCGGCCAAGTTACGAAAATAATTTTTGACTTTATAATCACCTAATCTGGCATAATAATCATTTTTTGTGATCAAATCTTTACTTAATTTTAACGAACATCAAAGTATAACAACAGCAACAAATGCAGAACAAAAAGTCAAAGTACCAAAACAAAATGAGAAAGAAGAAGTAGAAAAAACGGGGGTAAGTAAATAAAATAAAATAAAATAAAAGCCAAGCATCACCCCTTCCCCCAGACACAACACAAACACACACACACACACACGCACGCACGCACGCACACACACACACACACACACACGGCCTTGTGTGTTCTCTAGATTAAAGGAAAAAGCATCTCCAGTCTCCAGGGATGTATATGAGATGGAGCGAAGATGTTGTGGAGGTCAGGGTGCTTGCTGTTCTGTAATGCTAATGGGCACAATGGCGCCACACTGCTATCAAAAGAGAGAAATAACAGCGATGCCGTTATTGTTTTCACATTGATCCGGTTGTGTAAATCTGTTAGCCCTAATTGGTCCACGAAGACGGAAAACAAAGTCAATGTTCCGTTCCAAGGCCAGCTTCAATTTCCAAAGCAGATGTTCACAGATGTCGTTTTTGTCATCAGAAGCGTCGGCATCTGCAATCAAGCTCTTTAGTGCAATGACAGGGGAACGCATGTGTTCGGTGCGATCCTCATTAAAAGCAAAGTGCCTGGTGTGGCCTCTCTCCCCCTGTGTTTGGAGCCATTCTCCACCGGAAACAGCACCGACATGCACGGCCCTGTGAAATGTCGTTTTGAAAGCCAGGCCATATTTATGGTGATTAATGATAAATCACACAGGGGCCTCATGAGTCTGAGTGCTTGATGGATCATTCTTATGTTTATGCATTAACACAAACATTAGTTGACATGCCCAAAAAAGGCTAATGATGTCTGCATCACATGATGTCTAGATAGTGTGCCAGCGAGGTGGTCTGGTTTCCTACAACATGCATCCAGAATCAGACTTTCTCCTGACTCATTCCTCTCATGACATGACATTAAAATGCATAATCTATAAATCTGTAAAACTAGCAATGCCTTGCCACAGCTAAGAGTTTACTGTGCACATGTACAGTATAATGACCAGGGTTGGGGAATAATGGAATACAAGCAATGGGATTATGTATTTAAAATACAAAATATGAGAATTCCGTTACTGTTACAGTTGAAATCAGTTGTATTCTGAATACAGTTCCTGTAAAAATAGATTACCTGAAGGGATTACTTTATTACCTCCACCAAGGAGGTTATGTTTTCGGTTCGGTTTGTTTGTCTGTTTGTTTGTTTGATTATGGAAACATCTTGAAACTTGGTGGAATGGTGTAGTATGGGCCAAGGAGGAACCCATTACCTTTTGGAGCAGATCCAAATCACTGGGCAGATACACAAATATTTTTTTCTTTTGTTAACACTGCGAGATAGAGGATAGTCGTGGCGGAGGTCTGCGCTCTCCAAGTGCCCTTCTAGTTTGTTTTTGTTTTATTTGCTCTAAAATTCATATGAGGCACACATGTTCCATAAACAGATTTTTTTTTAACAATTTCTGCATGAACAGCGCACCTGCCACACGACAATGACAGAGGAGACGCACAGCCAGGACACTGTCATGAATGTGTTTTTGGAAATATAAGACCCAGACAAATAAGCTCAACAAGATGATTTTGAAGTATTCCAAAAGTAATCCTAAATATTTAGAATATGTTACTTAATTTGCCTAATCTAATGGAATACCTCGCAAATGACATTTCAGGGCATGTATAAAGTGTATAGACTATAAATGTCAACTTCTTTAGAGTGATGTTGAAGGCTGATTCTCTATTTTCTTCCCTATCTAAACAGCTGTCATGTTTCATGAATCCAGCAATGCCCTCGCCTGGAGAGCCAGAGCCGTCTTGACAAACAAACACGTCTCCACTGTTATTACCGTGTTTCCATCCCTCCTCCAGTGCTTACTGCTCGGGTGACAGCGACACAAAGAGACATGAAGAGCGTGGCCCTGGAGTAGATAAACAAAGAATGCCATTGCATGTCACTCCTGCTTGGACTGATGCACTGGCTGGAAATTGGGAGTTGGAGGGATGGCTGGGAGGTACAAACACACACATATGCACAAATACATACGCACACGCATGCACGCACACGCACATGCACGCACACGCGTGCACACACACACGCGTGCACACGCACGCACACGAAAAGGCATGTCTCCGGTAATAGCTTTTCATTTGTCCCTGACATGCCTCGGTCGAGCCATCGCCTTCAGACGTCCTGTGTTAAATACCTAGGGCGAACAAGGCACGCATTCTGATGGGCACATTCACATTTTCAATTGAGACCTCTACAGTCTATTAAGCTCCAGGATACAGTGTGGCCTAGAGAGACGGAAAATGCTGTGAGACAGGAAATGGAACAAATAGACTGACAAGCTGGCAAGTCGCTCATTGTTATTTTACTGGGGCCTCAGTGTGCGCTTGTCACTGCATAAAGCCTCAGTGAAGGACATGGAAGATCACGCTGCTGTCTGCTAATCAGAAGAGGGCACACTGTATGTTTTGTTTGGTTCTGTGGTACCTCACTTCTATCACACATCAAGGCAAGACCCTGGAGCGCTGTTTGAGCTATGCAGGTGGGCAGCAATTCTGCTTCCCACATTTCAATTTGACAACACGAGTGCTCCAGGGCCTTCAAAATTTGCGGATACTGTCAGTGTTTCACTAACAATAGCAGATAAGCCATGTGATGAATGGAAACGTGCCTATATTCAGAGCTCGGGGTCCTTTAAAGATTACGAGCCAAAAAAAAAAAAGAAAAAAAAGAAAAACTTTTCCAAGGAACACTGAACATGGCAATTGTGTTTACCTAAAACCTAATTTAATTGAAACAGGACTATGACAGGCCTTTCTACTGCAGTGTGATCTGGAGTGTTTGTACACAGTGTTGAACAACTTGCTGGCATGTGTCGCTTTCATTTTTGAGATCCGGCTGACGTTTTGACAGATGAGCGGTGCCGTTACACCGCCTGTCTGCAAACCGAGGAGCTCAGAGAGATGAGGAGATTATTCCTTACAAAGCCAATTAAAGAACGTTTAATGAAGATAGGCTACATCTATCCTCCTCTCTGTGCTTTTGACAAGGCGCTCTAATTTGAAAGGAGTTGTCAATTTGGCTGAAAGGAGTCTATCAAAGAGCTGGTGTCTAAAAATAATAGATTGTTAAGAGTAAAAAAGATGTTAACACATTCTTGACAACCTACTGTTGTCTTGCCGTTTGTATCTAATGCCGGAGTCACGAGAGACTTATCGATGACTGTTGATATTCCATTAAATGTCACTTTAAACACCCCAACGATTGTGCCGATGTAATGTTATATTGATCTACACTGCATTGCCGACAGCTGCACGCCAGGAAATATCCACATTCCAAAGAGCAGCCAAAGTAAGAATAACACTGGCTGTTTTTCTCCTGTTTTTCTCCCAGGCTATGTCTTTCAAGAGTGAAGGACAACTGTGACAAAACTGAAGAGAAGCAGCCAGATGTGCTCATTGTTCAAGAACTGAAAAAAGTCCAAGGTAAGAAATCTCAAGAGGATCTGTGTCTGAGGGGAGGGCTTCCATAGTCAATCTTCCTCTCTCTCATCTTTAGCCCCTCTCTTCCTTTCATAGCGTCTGTGCTGCGTGACCTCTCGGTAAGGAGGGCGACCCGAGTCTTACTTACAGACCTGACACCCACTGACAGACGACTAACCCTTGAAAGGTCAGGGCAGACGAGGCCGGGAACACCTGCTACTCAACAGAACTAACACTTCCCTAAGTGCTCAGAGGAACTGTGGGAGACTGGGTCGAGTTATGGCGGACGGGCATGAACGCCTGAGAGCAAAACAAAGTTGTTGTCAGTCAAAAGAAGTTGAAAGCTGCAGTTCGGAAGGAAAACACAGAGATGGAAATTCCATCATGGGGCCAGCAGGAGATAAGACTGGATGGGGTCACAGGGTCAATTGAGCATGCCAAGGTCTGGTGTGCTTCCAGTAGTTTGAGAGCTAACCTAGTATTATCAATATTTATAATGGAAAAGTAAAAGGAGGGGGCAGAAATATTTTTGAAGCTTCTATCTAAATCTAGAAATGTAAATCATATCTTTTGTATAAACATATAAACTAAAGTTTGTTGACCTACTGTAGCTCTAAAAACTAGGTCATCACATCCCTCAGCAGTATCTGGTCAGCCATCATTTATTGTTCTATCATCCACAGTCTATTTATATAAGTGGTTTCTAAGAACTTATGTGGCAAGGGATATAAGCTGCAGGCTTTGAAATATTCAAGGTCCAGAGGTTGGGTACACACAAAGCAAACCAGGCACAGCTAAAACTACAACCAAAATGAATGGATGATGTACTACACCGGTACTAATCTGTGTTCCTGTTAGTATAAAACTGAACTCAGGAAAATACTATGAGCTTAAAAGGAAAAGCCACACATTCCATGCTAACATGCCAGCTTATATCTGGCTCAACGCAGGCACAAGTTTCTAATCTTCAAAAGCCGGTTTTATAAGTGCGTAATGAGTGAGACCACAATAGAAAAACAAACCATTTATTTTCCTCCCCCGGAGAGTAAGTGGAACCATATGGAACAGCGCGGAGCCAGATCCCAGCATCTGGGCGGCATGGGAGAATCAAAGCCAAGTGGTGCTGTGGACCCCAGTGAACCACAGCAACCTTTGCCTGCCCTGACAGAGCTTTACTCAATGGAAAAACAGGTTGGAACCATGTTCTCCTGAGCGTCTGAGTTTCCCCTCGCCTTTTTTTCAGGATAATTGCTAATCAAAAGGGGACTGTCGGCGAGGCTCCGGGCACGGTCCACAGCAGTAATCATTGGCAGCTGGGAGTTTGACTTGCATAAAAACAGCTGGAACAGGCCATGGCAAATTCCTGTGAAACACTTTCTTTAATATTGGGTGGAGGTCGCAGACAGTGTCATCCTGGGAGGGGATTTGTATCGACAGAGTATGACATACCTTATATGGGATGTTACCATGAGAGTGCACAAACAAAAAACATCGATTTATTGGTTTGTTTGATTGCTGAACAATATTCAGACTTTGTTTCTGTTCTGAATGCACAACAGGGTGATGAAATCTACTGATTAACAACACTCAGGCAAAGCTTGGTTTAATAGCCTTTAGCTAGTCTGCATTACTCTCCAACCAACAACAAAGAAACAGTCTTATCTGACGAAGCAGGCTGAGGTTAAGACGCTGCAGCACCTGAGGGCTATGTATTTTAGCTGGGGATTTATCGTCTTACACTAAGCCACTCTCCTTCTTGCTCTCATGCTCCATTCCTCCCTTTCTACCTTGGATCACATTCAACCACCAAACAAACAGTAAAAAAAAAAAATTAAAAAAAAAACTTTTACAAGATCAACTATATGTGTCTTTGGAACCATGGTTCAGCTGCAGAGTTAATGATCTATGATTACTGGGTGGATGGCAAGATGAATGCACACAAAGGACAGATTTTGTGTGCATGCCCCCGAGGTGCAATCATGTATTTTAATACTCAACAAAGATAAGGTTGAGCACTGACTATACTTGTCCTCTGGGAGGGATGAGGGGTGGGGCCGCCTCCCTCATGTCCAAACACATTATGCCAGAAGGGTTGTGGCCATGCTAATTTATTCCTGAGTGGTCATTAGGGAGAGTGTCTAGTCATAAAGACCCTGTCAGCCCCTCCCCTCAGTGGGCACCACAGTCTGCAGGCAGACCCTCCCTGGAGAGGTGGGCCCTGCAGGCATATTCTAGAGAGTAATAATGCCATGCTCAGCTGTTTGGGCACCTTGAGGGTTTAAGCCCACTGAAGGTAAGCTGAACAGCAGTGTGGCATGACTTGACATATGACATAATCCATGCTAAGGTGGGGTCAGGGCTGCAAATGGAGGATGGATGCCTGGCTCTGTCTTTCCATTTCCTCTTTTACCAGTGCTGACTGTGTAATGGCCGTTAGGCGGTATAGGCCCTAATCCTGGGAGGGAGGTAGTTCCTCGTTACAGCAGCCCTAGGAGGGAGCTGCTGGCTTGTCAACATGGAGCCATGGAGGAGGCAGGCTGCTTGCTCTATTCAGCCACAATAGAATAATGTCAAATAAACTGACTGCTGGGAGCCTATGAGACACCCAAGGAACCACTTTATCTTCTTCATTAAAACCAGTTTAGAGAGCAAGTGGGGAGGAAAAAAATCCATTTTCTTTAAAAGTCTCCAGAACAGACGGAACAAAATTAATTGCACCATTAGGCCCCCATAGACAATGCTGGTGTGGTTTTCCTTCACAGATGCATGTGTGCCTACACACTGTCTTAAAAAGGCAATTATGGCAGTATTTTACATAAAAAAAAAAAAATTTGGATTTAATGGGCAATAAACACAGGTAGGATATTGCATTACTCCAAAGGACCAGAGATTTTTCACAATTTAGGGACACAGTTGTTTGGGCGTTTGTATCTTTGAACATGGCTAATTTTCTCTGAGGGTAGAACATGGCTCATTACAGGTACAGTACATTCATGTAACCTCGATATATAAAACATGATTAATTAAAAAAATAAAAAATATAAAAAAAAAACTCTACAGGGAAAGAAAGTGAACACAGCTGTATTCTGTGCTTTGTAACCAATTGTCAATGAGCAAGTTATCAGCTGTGCATGACAACTAATGTCCCGTTCACACCGGGTGCGAATAAATAAATGTACACAAATTAATTACACATAAAGTCAATGTAAACACAGAGTTCTGGTCGGGCGGCGCGAATTACGTGAATTGGGCGGTGCGAATGGTGCGAATTAAGTTGTGAAAATATTTGTCTTGATTACAGCTATTGATTAGCACCACCACCTTCACTTCCCGTCACTAGAGGAAGCCCCTCCCCTCTCACGTACATTCGTGTCTATTTTCACACGCGAATGAAGCGAGTGATATCAAAATATCCCAGCGATCAAATTCACGCAAATTAAGTGAGTAGATTCTGTTGGTCTGTACACAACATAAGAGAGAAGAATAATTGTACTTGTTTGCCTTTGGTGAGTAATTAATGGGTTTTCATCTGGTGACTAATTGCTACTAATGTATCTCACAAGAGATCGACACATCAGAGCCTTGCAAGTCTTGCAAGACCCCCTGCACAACTCTGTCCCGACAGAAAGAGACATGAGGTGTTTTCACTGGGCACTCATGGGAGAGGTCAAAGGTAAGTAGTCGCCTGTCCCCATTAAAGAGGAGCGATCCATGTTTTTCCACTTCTCTCATGTACGTAGGATAATAACAGGTGCAGTGCAGTGAGAACATTGGCAGCATGTGTGGGAAATGCAGTGGGATTACTCTGAGATCAACCAGCACGGTGGGCTCTGGAGAGGGTATTGCATCTTGGGCCAGGAAACCTTTGCTACAGAGTTATGTTGATCGATGGACCTCTCTGATTGGAGCTTAGCACCCTGGTGCCTCGCCAAAAAAAGAAAACACATCTTCCTCCTTTCATTGTCTTCCCCAATCCTCAAACCCCCTCCCAGCCCCGTTGCTATAAGCCATGTGCACCCCCTGACCAGAATCCCTGCGTGTGATCTGAGGGAGACTGAATCGTACTGAAAGATTAAGGAGATGTAGGGGGGCCTCGGGGATGGAGGCTTGGGGTTTTGTAGGTGCATGGGGGGTAGGCCTGCTGGGCACAATAGCAGTAAGGGCTCCCCAGGCCATTAGCGCAGGTCCCCAGGACACAGCAGTATTGTAGGCCCCTGCAGAGGAGAGCTCAGCTGGAGCTTCACATCTCACTGCCTCACAGCCAAGGACCCCCCCATTAGAGGAGATACGGTTCCTATCGGCAAGTAGCACACACAAACACACACACACACACATTCAAGTGTATGTGCGAGCCACACAGAGTAATGTCTTTGCCAGGAGTCATGGGGTGGCTGCAGACACACTTCAGAGTCTGGGGTTGTTGTGGTTGTTTTGTCAACAGTTTCACTTTCTTTGAGAGCATTGTTTGTGATTTATAGCCAGCAGCAAAGCACAAATATAAAACAGAGTCATATTGATTTTTTTTTTACTGTCTCTGTGCGTCATAACTTTTTCCTAGTTCCACACAAAATGTGAAAATTAATACAAACTGTAAAGTGACTTCGATTTGAACCCTACTGTCGCTTGTTATTGCTTGCTTTTTCATAAGCAACCCCACTGGCAGCCTAAACTAAAAAAGCATTTGGGGAATCATAAAAGATGTTATTATAATGGATTTTGACCACATATTTTTTAACTCTGTCTAAGCCAGACTCAGGGGGATACAACAATTATGAAAACATTGCCTGGGCCTCTATTTTTTTTAGAAAGGTAGTTTCACTAGACAGCACTTCTTCAGGAAGAAAATGGCCCCATTCGTCGTCCTCCTTTAGTCTGTCTTCCTCCTTCCTCCCTCCCTCTCTTCCTCTCCAGCCCTCTCCGAATCCCTCCCATGGCCCTGTGCGCTCCTTTAATGAGTAGCTGGAAATGACAGCTTTAATCACCGCCTGTGGCCACGGCGAAGGGCCCGTTAATGATAGAAAAGAACAGAGGGCCATTTGCATCAATCAGTCCTAAATCACTTTTTATGATAATGCAGTAGAGAGGGAGGAGAGGCTACCCAGATGACTCCTGCATGATGATGATGAGGCTCTTCTCTCCCCACCCTTGGAGATTTCTTAAAGGGATACACCAGCAGTTCTCCACTGTCAGGATACCCATACTGGGGCTATCCTCCCCACATCCACCAAGATGACAAGGACCAATGGAAGACACACCAATTTATGTTTGGACTAGACTTTTTTAAAAGATAAAACATGAATATCTTAATACACATGGTTGTGCTTCCATGGCAGCTCTTATTTGTTCTGGCTATAACCTTGCTGAATGTTAGAAGGGTCTCTTCGACCTCTGCAGGCCAGATTAGCCAAAATACTTACCAAAACAGTAAGTAGTGATAAATATGAGAGGTGGTTAAATGGTTGTTTTGAGGTGTGAAACTCCTAAAGGGGCAAAAGTGACATTGTATACTTTTTTTGCTGGGAAATTAAAATACCGTGTCTGAAATGTCAAAATATAGGTGTTCATCTCTTATGGAAATGGAATATACTTGCAGAAGGTAGTACGTTAATTTAAGATGATATTTTGGTGAACATTTCTTTTTTTCTCCTCGTTAGTTTTAAAGTCTTACTAAAAAAGTGTTAGTTATTATTCAGTGCATTGCTGATTACCACTGCAGGGTCACAAGTCAGAAATGTTCAGATTCTAAATAGTGGCTTTAAGGAAAAAGCCTGAAGAACTGTAAAAGCAATATGTTTAGTATTGATCCTCAATATTTGTGTTGAATACATATTTATATAGATATTGCAAAGAAATGCATTTGGTTGAAGTGTTTTTTTTAATGTAATTTAAAACAAACTTCATTGTATTCTGCACAAGTTTAAATAAACTAAACTACAATAAGGGTCTATTCTGGGCACGGCATGTCACTAAATGGGAATAGTAATAAATGAATCCCAGACTTGTTCTTTAAATGAGATGGAACAATTATCCAACATCTGACAGCTCTGTGTGGATTCAATAAAACCTTCACTGCTTTAGAGCAGAAAAACAGACTGACTGACTTTCTAGGACCTACAGAGAAGTACTGATGTACTTGAGTATTCCACATATAATGAGTCAAATAAGCATTGCTATCTTTTTCATTTAGTCAACAAGCTATCTACTGTTTAATTACAAGTGATGTGACATTCTGTGTTTCCATAATTAATTCAGAAGTGCTCTGATTAAATGCAATCAATTCAATTGTTAACACAGCAGGGGTTTCTGAACAAAGATCATCTGTGGAAGTATAATGAATGCAATCAAATTACATAACATCTAATTAGCATATTGTTGTATTGAAACACAAAAAGGAAATATAAAGCCTGATTAAACCGTATGCTTCCTCTGTACGTATAGTCATCTGCATCAGGAAAATAGGCATTCAGATGTTATTTAATAATGATGTTGCATAAGGAGCTGTGCTAATAATAAACACTGGATTCACAAAGCCATCAGGGAAAAGTTTCTGCACCTGATGCTCGCCTCATACGAGCCAAAGTTATTTCCATCAGATCGAGATGATTCAAAACAATGATGAAAGAAAGCGTAGACTTACCTCAGACAGCGCTAAGCCCTGTCTGTGAGTAATGTTAATCCTAGCCTCTGTGCCGGAGAGAAGGTGAAATGAATATCAAGGCGATATCCCAGAAAGAAGTAAACAAAGTAAGATACTCCCCTTTGAAAAAAGAAAAATAATTCAAACGTCCATGAATGCTTGAATAATTGGCTGAAAGGCTTGCCAGTGCATGGCAGTTTAAAACGGCAGAACAAAACATACCAATTTGTCACAAAAGGAGACTCTGACAAGCGCAGAATCCTCACCAACACACAGACAGGCATGACAATGCCCCTTCAGGCTATTGCCTACTTCTGCTCACTCTCGCTCTCTCTCTCTCTCTCTCTCGCTCTCTCTCGCTCTCTCTCACCTACCCTCTCTCCACCACAGATGGCTTCTTGTGAGTGCAGGGGAGGGCATGGCTGTTCCACAGTAATCCCCAGCCACACAGACGGAAAAGCTTGTTAGAGCACTTGCTGATCACCACAAAAAGTCAAACCAGAGCCAGGGAAAGGTCACCAGGAATTAGGCTATGCTCAAACTCCAAAGGCTTGCCTAATTCCCCTGATAAGCCCCTTTGAAACTCAACCTGTTCTGGCTGTGCCGTGGGCTCAGCCTCGCCTAGAACTAAAACCCTCCACTAAATCTAGCTGGAACTCATTTACGCAGAGGAGCACACACACATACACACAGCAGACTCACAGCTGCACACACCACTGACGGAACACGCGAGGCTTTTCCCGATGACTAGACTAGAACAATCGACTAAAGAATCAATGATTCCCAACGTGTGTGAAAGGAATTGAAGCTGCCGAGACGCAGCGCCAGGGCTTTAAGTCTGAGCTCCTTTGGACACGAGAAGCTTTGAAACTGGAATGGATCTCGGTTTGGACTTCATGCCGCTGTTGTTGTCAATTATCCACTTTGAAAAGGACACCAGAGAAAAAAATAATAAACTAGCAGTGAGTGAAAACAGACTTGTGGGGCATGGACAGCGGAGTTATGTGGAATGTCAGAATTTAAATGGTCCTTAGCATCTGCTGTTATGAAACCAATAACATCGAACAATATGTGCTGATTCTTTTTTAGAAAATACAAGCCCTCAGGCAAACAAATGTTGGAACAGTCCAGTGTTTTCGCACTCACAGACACTGTTTACATTATTTTAATTTCCACCCTTGCAGAGTAATCGCAAACTATTACAGCAGCAGTATTTGCATACTCCTTCTTCTCTTTCACAGGTAAATAAGAAATCCTCCTGAGGAAAAAAAAAAAAAAGAAATCATTTAACAAAAGAGGACTTATGTTTATATTCAAGAGCGCTGTTGCCTTTATTCTCACAGAAAAAGCTCTTCACAGTGACACTGAGAAAAGAAAGTGGAAAGGCCTTGACAGTCCAGCGCCTGTAAACATGGAACATTTCCCTTCATATGAAAAAAAGTGGTGGCCTTAACTTTCTATTCAGCCAAAGCAAAGTGCCCAGGCAGCTCAGAGTTAGCAGACATCCTCAGTAAACACACAGCAGATCCTTCCCTCCGGATAGATCAAAGAGCCAGAGGTAGGCGTGCAGTGATCGCATTGGCATGCTAGTCCACTTGTCTTTTATTTCCTAACAATGCCTAACACTGGGTTATTGCCATTTTCATCTTCTCAACATTCCTCCATTTCCAGTACTCTGTGAAAAACTGAGCTCAAATACAAAGAGAAAATTGCTGCATTCCTTGTCAGTTCAAGTCTGAAACTAACAAGAAAAAGCACTTATTTCTGTCAACATCTTAATTATATGCTACAAGCCTAACACTTTGCTCATGAGTGGAGTTTACGGAGTAAACTACGGCACCCACAGCCAATAATCTGGCTGTTGTGATCATGTGACACGCAAGCTGTTTGGCCCTTGGCGCCCGTTTATGGAATAATGAAAACACTTGTTTTTATTGTCACTGCAGTGACGTTATCTCTCCCCCTGTCGTCTCAGACTTGATATTAATCACCACCTTGGAAAAAATCAGCTTTGCCACCAACTGACACAACAGTTGTGACAAGAATGCAGCATGCAGCCTGTATGAGCATGGCACACACACGCTTTAATTACTTTATCGCCTGTTCCAAAGCAGAGACGCGTTCTTCTTCCCATGTTTATTTGCCAAGAAGTGAAAAATTCAATCGACATCCACATTTGGGTTTTTCACTGGAAAAAGAACAAAACCACCACATGTACTTCAATAACCTTTAGACCCTTTGGCAGTTCCATCCATACAAACTCATATGATGCAGCCTAGTATCGTTCGAACCGCAGGGGACATTTGAATTTCAACTGAAGATCCAAAAGTATCAAAAGATACCAAATTTGGTCTGTCAAGCTAAACTCTATAGGAAAATATGCATACCATTTTGAACAAGACATCTAGAATATTAATGAAATGACTGCAGCCAAAACAAAAAAAAGCACCCATTCAATGATGAGGCATATTCACATATAGTATGTTCAAGGTTGGGACTGTCACG
This sequence comes from Heterobranchus longifilis, assembly GCA_028570985.1. Lineage (NCBI taxonomy): Eukaryota > Metazoa > Chordata > Actinopteri > Siluriformes > Clariidae > Heterobranchus > Heterobranchus longifilis. The sequence goes on along the minus strand of JAOVVB010279128.1, from coordinate 3,717 downwards.
ATATCAGAGTTTCACTACACGATTATCATGACCCAAAAAAATTACGATAACGATATTATCACAATATCTATAGAAAATTTGAAAAAATAAAATAATAATGTTATCAATCAAATTCATATTTAACTAGGTTGATGGTATTGCCCCATTATGCGGTTACTGCAGACTTTTTGCAGTGTCTCACTCTTTGTTTGTCATAATTATTACACAATATTATCATGTGTATTAATAACATGATATCAATATTTTATTTTTTAAATATCATGGTTATCATCAATACCGGTATATCCTAATTTGGAGACCAAAAAAATATTTTTTTAATATTTTTGGGACATTTTATGCCTTTATTCGATAGCAGACTATAGAGAGATGACAGGACATGAGGGCAGAGAGAAATGAGGAATGACATGCAACAAAGTTCCCCAGCCAGACGTGACCGGGGATGTTTTGCCCCTCCCTCAGCTACCAGGGTTTTAAAATTGCAAATCAGATCTCTAAAACAGTTATTAACATGTTTTTCAACATGCTGTTAAAAAAGCATTTCAACAGAGGGTGCTGCACTAAAGATAACAGTCTCTAAACACAACATAGTGTAACAGTGTTTGCTCTCTCAACCAGTATAGAAAGTGTGGCCTCAGCCTGAGAAGTGTGATGTGATTGTTTTTAACCAAGGTGCTGCTAAAACACTGCCCCTTCTCTTATCTGTGCTGCAAATGGCACACTGTTAAGGTGTTTACACACCTTTAAGTGCAGCCACACTTTGCTACCATGCAAATGAAGTGATAGGAACTCCAGCACTAAGTGAGCGTCTCCATAGCACAAGGGCTGTTTGGCGTAGGCTGCTGAGGCAAAGGAAAAAGCAGGTGATTGCTTTTCCGAGGCAGAGAGGATGAGAAATACACAGCAAAAGGTGAAACAGACAAATAATATCAATAGGAGAATGAAGCAGAGAAGTGAATTGGGAAGTACAAGGCCAAGGGAGGTTAGTTTGCACTTGTGAGTGGGTGATGGAGACAAACTGTATCGAATGAAAGCGATGTTATTCTATAATATCAGAAACAAAAATGTGGTGCAAAGGCAAGCACATTTAAACTAAAATTAAGTATAAACAGTAATTATAGCTCCTGAAATCTTGAAGCAAACTGAAACGTCAGATCATGTGCAGTCTCAAAGTGTGATTTGCATTGGTGAGATTACAGTGAGCAGAACTAACTACACCAAAGTAGGAGAGGGGCACCCTCCCAGCATCCCTCAGCCCCTTTACAGGTTTGCATTTCCAGCCACTGGCAGTTATGGCTTTGCATTACAGTTCGCCACCAGGACAGGCGAAGGCTTCAGCAGCCTGTGCCAACCTGGAAAAAGAGAACGTGCTCACAGCTTTGCTGCAACCTGCCCTTTCCGTCATACGGCCAACAGGTTCAGCAGACACAGCGTTCCTGGCCAAGCGCTGGGGAAGCGCACAGAGATGGCTGACAGGGGGTTGGCCCAAAGAAATGAACTCAATGTGAAGGCCATTATGGTAATAGGGGAGTAGCCTGCCAGGGACGTGTCAATAGCAAAGAACAGAGGACTCCTGCATGAGGTTGTGTGAGGTTAGCCAACCAAACATAAGCATATCACCTGGGAAATGGCTCATTAAAATATGCTGCTCTGTGTTATGTTATGTTGTGTGGTGTGCAAATAGCCTACACTGTCATTGTAAAAAAAAAAACCAACAGCCTGATTTAATTTGTGGCAAACATAATTTCATTGTTAGTACTTGTTATGTATAAATGTGTCTGCATGTTTGTATATTTACAGTATGTATGTCCGTGTGCAGGAGATGTAGGCTGCAGTAGCTGATGGCAGCAGGCCTAGGCCAGGGCCTTTCTCGAATGCTCCTCATTAACAGCTCATAATGGCTGGCAACGTCCTCGCGCCACCCTGGCTCACTCTCATTAGCAGCTGGCAGCGAGGTGGGGAGATGAGTGGACGTTGGCATCAACCCACCTGCACTCAAGTACAGCATGGGAGCGAAGCAGGGAGAGGAGAACGAGGAGGGAAATAGGTGGCACGAGAGGGAAAAATCCTCATCTCAGTAGATTTAATTAAAACTGGGGTGAACAGATGGGGAAGATGGAGTGAAGTCCAACAGGAGACAGCTCATCTGTCTGGGTTTCCACATTTCTCTTTCCATCCCTCTATCTCTCCCCATCCGCCTCGCTCACTCTCTCATCTCTGCTCTTTTTTTTTCTTCTTTTTTTTAGATAAATTCTTGGCTTCCAGAATGTCCCAATTCAAAGCTTCCACACTGGCGGTGTGACAGATGACAAAAACAAGGGGAAAAAAAGACACACAGCTCACATGGGCTCTTGAAGGAACGTGGGCCTTTAGTTTGCTGTGGATAATTATGGGATGGGCTAGTGCCGGCCAGCCCAGCACTGGGCCCGGGATGTTGTGCTGAGAGTGGCTAAGCCCTTATTAAAAGGTAATCCAGGCAATCCCTGTGTAAAATAAAAGAGCTATTTGTTTAAAATAGAGAACCGCCAACCGCAGATCCAGCCAGACAGAGGGGAAGGTCACTCAGTGTAGGGTTTTAGATCAGAAAAAAAGATCAAGCCTGCCTGCGGCTCTTTTTTTTCTCCTCTCTCCCAGAAGAAGTCGCTTTTCATTCAAATGTAATCATCACCGCGCAGTAATATGACCTTCATGGCTGCATGTTAAAAGGAGCAAAAACAAAGCATCCAGCTCCTTCAGTCCCTGTGGCCATTCCAGAGTATACAAAGGGATCATAGAGACAAGCAAAAACCACTAGATGAATTCAAAGCATTATAGAATAATGGCCCTTTCACTTGGCACAGAAATTTAAATGCACATGCAGTGCATATGTGCTAAATGCTGCTACGATTTCTGGTATTTTTACACTGTGTGTGACATACTGCATCTTTGACTGACATTTGCTGCCAAAGTATTATCATAATATCCTAGCAACCACAGTAGGAATCACACAGCCATAAATCACAGAAGGGGGAAAAAAAATCCTCACATCCACCTTGTGCAACAATGCCACTAGTTTTGCATTTTTCTTCTAAAATTTTTCTGCCTTAGCTCAATTCCCCGCTACATTAAACTCATTATCCTTTGAACCTTTTCACTGTTAATGCCAAATGCAATTTGTATTCTGAGGCCAGGCAAAAAGCTCTAAACTGATTATCCCAATTTGAACCGTGGCAGTCTTAGATATTGTTGAGTCTGAAAGGGCCATCTAGCTGCTGAATGGGCTTCTCATATGCCTTCTGAGTTTCATGACACAATGTTGCGTCTGCTTTGCAAGGGATAAATTAAGCGTGTGAAAGTCTAAGCAAAGCCCTCATTTTCCAGTTAATCAAATCTTCCCCTAATCAAATTAGCGCACATAATTCCTCTGGATGCGTGGTACAAAAACAGCATTATCCCCCTCTCCGGAGCTGAAAGGCAGGGAATCAGCGTGGTGCCTCTCTCTCCTCTGCATGAGCGGCCCTCAATGGAAGAAGAGAGCCGGGGGTGAGATGGGGGGGTGGAGGAGACCAGGGGCGAAAGGGGGAGGGCACGGCTCTTCCCAGTGGCCTAACATAGAAAGGCAAGGCCGGGGTAAACTTTGGCAGCGTTTAAGTTCCCAGCTCATTAAAAAGCCTGGCTCAGTGGCCACCTCCAGGGAGCACTGGAGCGTTGGCTAATGAGGTACTTGTTTAATTTTCTTTC
>JAOVVB010279119.1:0-17484 GCA_028570985.1 Heterobranchus longifilis | reverse complement strand
GGTTTGTTTTTCTTTCCCTTGATTAAAAATACTGGTACTGGATCTATACATGATACTCATGGTACCGAACATATGGCAAGTTCTTATATATTGTATGCTGAATTGAGAATGTGAATAATGAAGAATAAAGTACATATATGGGAGAAAAAAATGTCCATTTCTGTTTTTTGCTGTAGTTACAATCCTTATGACGGGCCTAATGAGCATCCTGAGGCAGAGCTCCCCCTGGTGGCAGGGAAGTACCTCTACGTTTACGGGACGATGGATGAGGATGGCTTTTATGAAGGTCTGACCTGCCTTGGTATCGTTTAATCTTTTCTCCTTAATACCACCACAAATACCAACTATCTGCTTTTTTTTTTGTTTCTCAGGAGAGCTGCTGGACGGACAGCGGGGACTCGTCCCATCCAATTTTGTGGATTTCGTCCAAGATGATGAGACACCTTCTGTCCAACACAGGGACACAGTGGCTAAAGAACCTGGCTACCTCAACCACAGTAGCCTGGGGCCTCAGAGACTGAAAGTCGGCACGGGAACGGGCATAAGCAGCCTGCTGTCTGACAGTAAACTAGACCGTATAAGCACCAGCAGCTTGGGCATGGACCTCCTGGGCTCCTCCAGCAACGGGACGGGAACATTGGACGTCAGCATTGACGAGGTCGGTGAAGACATTGTGCCTTATCCCCGCCGCATCAACCTGATTAAACAACTGGCCAAGAGTGTGATTATTGGCTGGGATCCTCCCGTGGTCCCGCCGGGCTGGGGCTCCATCAGTGGCTACAATGTCTTGGTGGATAAGGAGTTGCGCATGAGTGTCCCCTACGGGGGCAGGACAAAGTCTCTTCTTGAAAAGCTCAATCTGGCCACCAACACCTACCGTATCTCCGTGCAGAGCATCACTGACCGGGGCCCGTCGGACGAGCTCCGGTGCACTCTGCTGGTGGGAAAGGATGTGGTGGTGGCACCTTACTACCTGCGGGTGGACGGCATCACGCAGGTCTCCGCCGAGCTCTCGTGGATGCCCAGCAACAGCAACTACAGTCACACCATCTTCCTCAATGGTGCAGAGTACGACATGGTCAAGGCGGGGGGCTACAAGTACAAGTTCTTCAACCTGAAGTCCATGACAGTTTACAAGGTGAAGGTTGTGGCGCAGCCGCATCAGGTGCCTTGGCAGCTTCCGATGGATCAAAGGGAGAAGAGGGAAATCTCTGTGGAGTTCTGCACTCAGCCTGCAGGTCAGCCTCTGAAACATTACTCACATTAGCACTTTTATCTTTATTTAATGCACAGCGTCCGCCTGAAGGGGATCTGTTTTCATTAATGACCAGCTCGTTCTACATTATTATTACACATATTACATGGCTACTTTCTAAAGACGTCAATTATTTGACGTAAAATATTTATTAAGGCTGCACAATGAATCGAAATTTTATTGAAATCGCAATATGGACGCAATATCCAAATTGCAGAAGGTGCAATATTTGTTAAAGGCAATATACGTATGTGTCAAAATATATCATTCTGGATGAAGTATTGTGGTGCTACAGAGATGACTCGGTCTACAAATCAGATTCTACAGACTTAAAAAAAAAAAGCGTGCCTAAAATGAGCGCAGCTGAATGAAGTTTTCTGCTCCGTAACTTGTCAGTCTGGTGATATTTTCCTTTGCATGTAGCAGTCTTTAAACTCTGCCAGAGTCCATACCGCGCTGCATTTACTGTCACTTCATGTCTGTCCATTTCTCCGTCGTCCAGCTGTGTGTCTTTAAACTCTCTTCTTCTCCTGCACTGTTTTCTTCTTCTCTTTTTCTTTTCTTTACTGGGGGCAGTTCAGCCATTAACCATGAATCCAAAGTATCAAAATATTTGAAATTCATATTAGAAAAAGAGTAACAGAAAGCTAAAGTTTTGTTGTTGTTTTGCCACAGCTGAAGATAAATCTGCTTTCTGCGGAGTGATCGACGTGCGTCGTCCTCCAGCACAGCGCCCTTAGCGATAGTCTGTTTTACATGGCAACAAGCTACTATGCATAGCAACGGTCTGTTCTTCAGAAATAACAGACCCCAGAATGTTGTGATTGACCAATCAGAATGGAGTATTCAACAAGGCTGTGTAATAAACCACAATAATGCAGGGACTCTAGATATTTGTAGCCATGGCTGAAGGGACAGCAGTGTCGGTCTGTTGGTTGGTCGCTCGGTCCACTGCTTTGTTCCAGACTGAAATATTTTACAGATATCCAAAGTGCAGAGAGAATGTATCCTAATGACTCTGGGGATCCACTGACGTTTTCTCTAGCGACACTGTGATGTTGACATTGGTGGTTTATTGTAAATTATCTTCACAATTATTGTATGGATTGTCTTAAAATTTGGTGCAGACATTCATATCCAATCAGAATTAATTCTAATAACTTGTGGTGGACTAATTAATCGGCTGTTTTGGTCTTAGTCTACTAAGATTTCTTTAGTTGATTAGTAAATTTTATGCTTTTTTCATGCTGAATGACTTATTTCCATAAAACTTATGAGCGCATCTCTGGTGGTGCTTTTGCATGATTCATTACAACTAATCGATTAGTCGACAAAATCGTATGAGTGTTAGTATGTCGACTATGAACTTCTTTAATCGAGGACAGCCCTAGTGGTCTTGGTGATCCCCTGACGTGGGTCAAATTTTGTATTTGTCCAACACTTAAGTTCATGAACAACTTTTGCAAAATGAACAACATTCCCATCAGCCTCAGCTATACTTTTTGTTTATTGCTAATTAGCAAATGTTAGCATGCTATCACACAAAGCTAAGCTGGTGGACTTTAGGTTAACATTATACCTGCTTTACATCAGCATGTTAGCATGTTGTCATTTAGCTCAAAGCAGCACCCTACCATACAGTACAATCTCATGTCTCGAGTCTTGTCTGCTGAAATTGATTTTAGTTGATGTAACCTAAACTTGCATTATCTATTTGTTTGGCCTCTTGGGAGCAGGATAAGGTTGTTGAGGTGAACTTGTTAGCAAAAGGTTGCTTATGATTTACACTTCCAGCAGACACAGCAACATTGCCATTCATTTGGAGGCATGTTTTTTGGCCACCTGGCAAATGTGAGTCCAATGTTCCTTTTTAGCTCCTTTTTATCTCGTATCTGGCTCTTTAGCAGCAAATGCGGCGCTGTGTTTACTGCCTATCACTAACTGTGTCTGTGGATTTATTTACTGTGTCTGAGGCAGCGTACAGTGGATTTATCAGAGCTTTTTCATTGAAAACAAGTACCAGTTGTGACTGGAAACAAGGTTGATGAAAGTCTTAGTTTTGTTCGTGTCTGCAAATGCAGTCAGTTTCATGTAAAATGTGTATTTATGATAAACGGGTAATATTGCTCCCACCCCCCAATTTGATTGCAGTTCTTGTAGTCTAATACTCAGTTTCAAAGTCATCTGATATTTCACAATGAAAGCCATCTGATAATTTACATCCAACGCAGCAATCTATTTATTTACTCAGCCACACGCTAGAAGCCCATTACATTTACCAACCTGACAAACATCTCAGGCATTTTCATTTTTCCCCAGCCACTTTTAGATTGCCCTCAAGGATTTGTGTGTGTGTGTGTACTACTGCGATAAGACACATGCATGGTAGAAAAACAACCAAAAAAAAGGAAAAGTGCAATGAGAAAACACTGAAGAAGCATTTGCTGAATGGAGCTTTAACACTGGAGAAACAGTGTCTCTCATCGCCAAATTAGTGTAAATAGTGAGTGTAGATCTCTGGGATTTCTTCTCCCATGAGGCGGCGATGCTTTGCTGTTGGCAGCACTAACTCGGGTCTCACAGCCCGACTGTCTCGCTACAGGAAATCTTTTAAAGTGAGAATATAATAAGGGTGATTGTCTCCACAGCCAGCTACATTTATGGCACCGTTTTGTGTGTGTAAATCTACAGTACAGTGTCGTTAGCCAATTGTGGGTGCAGATAAAATATGGTTCAGACATATTGTCATATTGTTGCTTTATATAAGGAGACCAAAACTCCCATTGTTAAGGTACCGGGATAAGATGAGAGACATGGTTCCCACGGGTCCTTGAAATCCTTAAAAATGTGAGGGGAAAAGGTTTTTGAAACATAAATAGACATTGAATGTGCTTGAATTTATATATTTTGTGCAAGAATGGGAATTGAAGTTATTTTGATATTTTTAGTAAATAGGCTAATTACATTCCCATACAACAAAACTGCATTCTCAATTACATTTCTAGGAGAAACATATTTTCTCCCAGGTTATGTTTTTGACCTATTACAAAAAACGTTTCTAATCAAAGTTCTCTGAAGTCCGCGTGGGGAGGAGGTCGAGGTGAGTGGATAGTAGGAGTGGGGGGGGGAAAATCCATTCACTTAAGTGTCAAGATTTTTTGAGGGAGATAAAACCGTATCGTCCTAATGGATAGGTCACAAAAACACAGACTTTCACCCTGGATACTACGGTTTGTGTTCCCTGTGAAACCAGAAATCAACATTGTTATCTAACAAACGTAGCAATTATATTTTGTTACTTACCAAAACATACTTATTTTAACCCAAACATAGGCCTGTTACTGATAACTACTTTTGTTGGACGATATATTGTCCCAGAAATAATTGCGATAAACCATATTATTGTCATTTTAAGACCATTTTATGCCACTGATATAATGATATTATAATAGCATAATAAAGAGAGGACGTTCCCTAAAGATCCCTAAAGAAACCTTTAGAAAATGTTCAGGGAAAGTTCCCTAAAAGCAGTGGTTCTCAAATGTTTTCACGTCAAGGACCCCTAACCCTATATATATATATATATATATATATATATATATATCTATATAGTAAATATGTAAACAAACACGCATGTAAACACAACAGGCGATATCGTACGATGTGACCATTTTTTCTGACCTCGATAAGTCGATAATATAATTATTGTGACAGGTCTACCCAAACAGCGATCTTTTCCAAAAACCTAACCGAGTAGTTTTGATTCACTTCACGATGTTAACAAAGTGTCTAAAACGTCGACCGTAATCCTGGAGAAATAAAAAAACATTTCCCTCGAAACATAACTGAGAATGCAGTTTAATTGTACGGGAAAGTCATTCTGCAGGAGACAGGCTTGCCTGCAGTTGCGTCACTGTTTCACGCTCCAGCCTGCTAGTTCTCATTATAAAAATTTCTCAGCGCTGTAACAGTAATGAACCTTGATCCGTGTCTCACACTGTGACGTGCTGGGTCCTTGAATTTGAGGGAATTTGTTCTGTAAAGTCCTTGAAAAGTATTTGAATTTGATGACTAAGAAGGTGTGGGAACCCTGATTAGAGGCAAACAGGACATAACGGAGAGAGATTATGAAGTCACGTACTGAATAGAAAAAAAGACTGAAAGGGAGTGAATAATGAGAGGACACAGAGGTGGTGGGAGAGAAAGAGAGGGAGAAGAGCGAGGCTGAAGTTTGAATTGACGTTTTCCGTTGGCAGCTGACGAGCTCACATGCTGCGAGTTCATTAAATGATCTATCTATTGAACATGTTAATTAGAGGCGTCTGAAATAGTGTCGGTATCGGTGCTGTCAATAAGGAGGACATTGTCTGGGGGCTTTCACACTCAGCGTGCTCTCTTCCAACAAGGGACTTCATTACTTCTGAGCGATACAACATTTTTTATTCATATTAGTCACACGGAGCAGCCTCCAATTCCCTGCCTGGAAATCTGTGGCCTTCAGGTTTCTCTCCTTACGTGTGACACTTAAGGTTTCGTTTCTCCTATAGGGCCGGCCGATAATTCAATATGATCATTTATCGTCCTTCAATGGAATCATATCGTATTTAATCTTATATCGAGATATCGTGAGACACAGTTATGTCGTTTAATTAACAAGCACATACCAACTCAAATTCCTTAATGTGATTACTTTGTATTTGTGTGTGTATGCATGAAGGCTAACCCTAGTCAGTGTACAGCTGGGAAAAAAAATATCTTAACCTTATGTTCATTTTGCACTTACATTCTGAATTAAATGAAAAATTACTTTTAGTACTTTTCGTTTGTGAAGTATTTAATTTACACAGGAGTATGCAAAAATAGTATAATTTCATATATTTTTATTAAATTACCAGAAAACATGCTATATCATAATATACTGTATATATCACTGTCGAGAAATGAAATGACCTATATCGTGCTAGAAGATTTTGGCCGTATCGTCCAGCCCTATTCGATGGTAACCCAAGATTTGCAAAAGTCTCGCAGGATGGTTTTGTTAGTATATGTCATCAGAAACGACTCTTGGGAGAGTTTTCGCAAGTTTTCGCAAATCTAGGGTTACTATCTAGACACGACCCGGCAGCAGCATCCAGAGGGGAAGAAAAAGATTGGCGTGAGGGGGGGGGGCAGATTTCGCCCAGGGCTCTGAAAATGCTAGGGCCGGCCCTGTGTGACCAGCATGAAATACACGAGCAGAACCTGCCTCCTCCTACACACACCCCTTCAGCCTGAGCTACAGCAGCCTGTCATTTACACACATGATGAAGTCACAATTTCCCAGGAGAACGGTATGCTAGCCATATTGTCCAGCCCTAGTTTCTCCTGAGCTGAGGGACTGATTTAAGGGTGTTGCACAGAATGCCTTAAAAAGTTTCCTCAGCTAAGGAAAAACGTTGCCATGGAGACCGTTTGTTTGCACCGTGGCTGATCTTGAAGAGGGACAAAAAACAAATATTCGAACAAATGCAAAACAAAGATGTATATTATTTATTACTTTATATGTGTATTTGTATTTGAGTTGTCTATAAGTTCAAAATGACCGCAATCAACAAAACAAAACAAACTTGAACCCTGATGTGGGTCCCGTCATAAACTGACTGTCGGTCATCATTAAGCGTTCTCCCGGTCGCAGAAAACTCTTGTCGGGATGTGTTCATTTTCTTCATTTATCGCCATAAACTCAAACATGTTGCAGTTAAGACAGAGTCACAGGCACCTTAAGTTTTTTTCCTTACTTTGGTTGCTAAGGTGTTTTATGCAACAGTTTAACTTTAAGGGATTCCTCCAGTGCTGTCGACTAACACTTATGTTTAAATCGATTAATCAACAGATCTGTAAAACTGAAGTTTCTCCACAAAAAATCATGCAAAAGTGCCACTTTAAATCTTGTGTTTACCAGAGATGTGCTCATAACTTACTTCAGAATGAAAAAAGCTTAAAAAACGACTAACTGTCTCAAGAAATCTTAGTTGACTAAGACCAAAACGACCGATTAGTCGACTAATGGCTAGGCTAGTTATAGTTAGATTTATGGGATTGTGCAATACAGTGCCATGTGTGCAGTACTGTAGTTGAACGAGCAGCACAGGAACGGTGCAGTGCTGTGAAATCTGATGTAGTGATTTCTTGACGTCGTGTCTATCTGTTTGTATGTGTTGTTTTTTCGTGTAAGTGTAGCACCATGAAATTAAATGAATTCCACCGAAAATGAGTTTCCCCCATGGGGACAATAAAAGTACCTACCTACTTAATCGACTAAGAGGGGGCAGCCGTAGATTCCTCAAGTATAAGACCAAAATAATGAGAAAAATACTTAAGTGAACATTTTAAGAAAACCTTAAGGAGAAGACTTAAGGGTGTTTTGTGCAACTGATTGTATTTTAAGGAAAGCTTAAGTTAAGACATTTTGTGCAGCCATTCACTGAATCGGTATCGGGAAGGAATAAATGGTATCGGAACATCTCTAGTATTGGGACATATTAAATATTTTTCTGGCATACGAATTAATATCCTAGTATTGTGTGTGATCTGTAGTAAAATGCTAAAACATGCAAAAACACTGGTATGGCCTCTTCAGTTCTATTATCATCACAGCATGTCTCCTTTTATAAATAGTAGTTCTTTTAAGGAAATGTCAAACGTGAGCTTGTAGTTATCATTCCATGTTGCGTTTGTCAGTTGGCATGATACTGAGCATGCTTTAAGCTGTTTAAGAATTCAATAATCCGTGTATCTGTGCAGTACACAGGTTGGAATGGAGTTCCTGACTCTGATTGGACTGCAGCATCAGGCCTACCTGTACCTCAGTGCTTAACTAAACTAAAGAAACAAAAGAGTGCAGCTTTGTAATGTGTCGTTGTCGTGGTGATGACATCATTAGTGGGTGTGTGAGCCTCCAGAGTTTGGGGGCACTGTGGTCCCCCCGCCCCCCCTCTGTCCATGGCCTCTCCTGCCGTGGCCCAGGATGCAGTGAGCACTGCCACAGCCTTCATCATCATCCTCTCCCTCGCTTTCAGAGGACGACTCTCCGAACTGTCGGGGCTTCTCATAAATACAGCAGCCTGGAACACAACATGCAGGGTGAGGATTACAATCCAGGGGCCTCATTACAGAAAGATATCCTAACTGCTTGTCCAATCTTTACTTAAGTTTCATAGATAGGAAAAATCATATCTTCCTATTACAGAAGCAATTCCTAAACTCATGTTTGTGTCCTATCTTATCTCAGACCTTGTATCTTATTTTAACTTAAGAAATCTTAACTCTAACTGTAAATGTGATTTTTCAGTCGGCACTCGTCCTGCACATGTCTGTATCTTTGATTAGAATTTACTGATAGGCTCCTCGAGATGGACAAGCCATAATATCAATGCCTCTCACTTGTCACTGCTAGCTAGCTAGCTGTCACTAGCTAGCTAGCTGTCACTGCTAGCTAGCTAGCCAGCTATCGTGGACAAAGACAGACAAGAGTTCAATTTCTATGAGGAGTCAGAGGAACTAATCGTGTCGTGGAGGAGAGGACAGTCGATATATGGCCATTAATACATGCTCCGGGAAATTTAAAGCTTCATCATACAGTTTGATTAGTCTTTCAATCATTATATTGTCAATCAATGTTCATGATGTTGTCAATCTTCATTGTCATTGCCACATACCTAACAACAGTGCTGCTGCCATTTTTGGCAGATATTTTGAATTTAGGGCAGGGTCTATGCCATCCTAATTTAGGATTCCTAATTTAGGAAATCCCTAATTTAGGACGGTTCTGTAATAGCTACATTCCTATCCTAAGATAAGTTTTTTTCCTAAATGCAGTTAGGAAACATGTTTCTGTAATAACAAAAATCCTGTCATCCTAAACTGAGATAGGATTTCAGACTTAGGAAGTTTCTGTAATGAGACCCCAGATTCTTATCTTCTGAATCCATTTACAACGACAAAAAAATATTTTTAAAAACTCAGAGCTCCCACACACTTTCCATTTCAAGATTCCAGACATTTCCAGATTCAAATTTCAAAACTTCTCTGCAGATTACGTAGAAGACTTTGGTCCTTGCATATGGCTTATAATTTCTACCTCACCCATGTTAGAGATGTGGAATGATTTTACACAAAGTTTGCATCTAGCTTTCTTTTCACATTTGGAATCTTTAGCCAAACTGGTTTATGTTTGGGATTGTCAAACCAGTCCTCAGAAAACATGAACCCATCGTGTCCGTTCAGTCCACACTCCGTTCTGTCAAACAGCTAAAGTAACCTGTGCTACCTATACAGTACTTGCATTATTTTCAATATTTAACATATTGAATAAATAATATTATATTATTGTTCCCCCCATAGTTTTTATTCTTTTCGATATGTATTCTTGTTTTTGGTTTTATTTTTGTTTTGTGTTGTGTTGTTTCTTGTTTTGCAACGTGACATCAAGACAAATTCCTTGTACGTGAAAACTACTTGGCAATAAAACTGATTCTGATTCTTCTGATTCTGATTTTGATAAGAACCAAAAATTAGTTGAAATAATGTAATTTTCATTGCGTCTACGCAGCCTTGTTTACACTCACTGTGTCCATGGAAACGATGATGATTGCAGCCATAAAGGTTTCTTTACGCAGAAAAGATTTACTTTTCCATTAACTACATCACTGCTACTATTTATGTTATTGTTATTTGTGGTGCTATGTATATATGCAGTTCAAAGATATTGCCATATTTTCTTTCAAACTGATTTGGTTGCAGATGTCCAGATTTGGTGCTGAATTTTATATTTTAGGAAACAGAATAGTGGCAATAGCCTGGAAACACAAATATTTTTCATACTTTTTTTCTTTTTTCTGTATTTATCCAGACTTGGAAAATACTAAAATCAAATTACATACTTTTCCAGACTGTGTAGGAACACTTTTTTTCTACCAAAGAACATAGATATTGCTACTGATAGACAGTAACCCTACACACCAAGTCAAAGTTGTGTCAAACATTATTGTGTGATTTGTTTTAACTGTTATTTTGTGTACAATATATTTTTGAAATTGTCAAGTTTGTGAGACACCGCCTTTATTAGTGCACAGCAGACTGGGGTAGATCCTGAATTTAGCACCTCGATGTACTAAATCGATTTCCGATCCAATCGTGACCCCAAGAATCAAAATCCATTGGAATGGTGAGATAGTGAAAGATTCACACCTACAGATGATGCCTTCACTGACTCACTGTAAGCTCACAGTTGTCAGTTTGAAACACAGCATGACACCGTGTTCACACATCTGTGTTCAGAAATAGTAACTAAAGGAATGTGTGGTAAAAATAGATTTTCAGCTGCGCTTTGATTTGATAAATCAAATCATGCAGCAGGAGGATGAAGAGGCAGAGGTTATTTACAGTTTCATGTCAACCATACTTGTGTATGCATGTGTATTAGGGCTGCACGATATGAGGAAAATATGCAATATGAGATAATGTTGTTGAATATTGCGATAACGATATTACTTGCGATAAATAAACAGTCATATCAGTTCTGCCTTTCTGCATACTGCTAAAACACAACAGATTGCTTGTTGAATTTTAAAAAAACTGAAAGGAAGTTATTTCTGACATTTTATTGAACACTGAACCGAACGCAAAAGGTACAATTAAAAAAGAAAAAAAGAATGATAGTTACATTTTAAAGAGCAGTTTTCTACCAATACTCTCTTTCAACTAACTCAAAAAAATGTGTGATATGTTTATTGCGCAAGTTGATTTTTGTGATGGCGATGAAAAAACGATATATTATGCAGCTCTAATTTCTGGGTTTTAGGACTCATTCCTGCATCACTCTATTGAGACAAGACAGTCTACACTATGACCTACGCCCGTGTGCACACACATGCACACGCTTTTTTTTTTATTTTAACCTGTATCTACATACTTTGTCACATACAATAGCACTGTTCCATTCACTTCACAGACATGCACACTTTGGGGTGTATGCATTTCTGCTGAACTGCTTTTGCACATGTGAGCTTCATTCTTACTCTCCCCCCCCTCAACCAGTTGGACTTTGTCGACCCCCCAAAGGAAAGGGAGGGTAAGAGTGCGCAGGACTCTACTTGGGGGAATTCACTGGCAGACGACTGCAAGGTAGTTGGATGAGTGGCGGCTGGCGGAAGTGCCAGCAGCAGCAGCAGCAGCACGCCTGCATTGGCTGTTGACAGCACACTGTTTGTGTTTGCGTGTGTGTGGGCTTCAGTAGTCTCCCCCACTATGCTGTTTCATCATTTCAAAAGCGTAGCCTCTCACTTTGTGCATTTATAGACCCTCACTTCACAGACCACCTGCGCAGATCGTGCTACATGCAACCATGTCCTGTGTGGCGGCTACATTGGAGGCTTTTTAAAAAAAAAAAGTGCACACAACAATCAGCTGTGTCACGGATGGAATTGGTTAATTATTACTCTTTAAAAATGAATAACAGCGTGGTTGCATCTGGCCTCTTATTTATTTTTCTTTTCAGTTAAATGCATGACTTTTATATTTTACACACTTCTTTGTATTTTTGCTTCATTCATGCAGATCTTCAACATAACTAACATTTCTGATCACTCATTGTACAATAACATAACATCATACAGTCAAGTATCCTGTCTTTTAATGATGAGTTGGTGTAACATTAGATCATACAGTTTCTTTGTAATCGTTTTTAGTTTGGGAATATTGTGTGGGTTTGTGTTTTGTTTTGTTGTGTACTAGAGGTAGAATGGCAGCTCCCATTGTTTAATTGTGTGAAGCCCCCCCCCCCCATGCTATTCGTGTAGCTCTGTGTGGACTTCCTTGTCTGTGTTTGTGTGCTAGCTCTGTGTTGCTCATGTTTTCTCTCTGCATCTGATTGGAAAGTCCATCCACAACTTTGTTTAGTGTCTCGAGGCTCTTTCTTTTTTGTGTTAATTCATAGTATGTCTGTTAGATTTCCTGATGTTTTCATGAGCTCCAATTTCATGAAAAGAAAAACCAAACAAAAAAAACCCAACAATTCTCTGTAGCTTAGTATTTCAGATTGTTGTGTTTAAGGGACTTAAAGGTAGCTTTTCACTTTGAGAAAACTACGATGCTCTTGCTCGTCACAAGAGCTGAGAGAAATTGGACTCTTGTGTTTTCTGTTATACTGCATGTGCAGCGTACGTAGTGATCCTCTAACCTTCTCTAGTTTGTGATTAGCACATGTTTCAACCATGTTAGCCTCTTAGATCGTAAATAGGGATGGAAATTGATAAAATTCTATTGATACCAATGCCATTATCGATTTTGCTTATCGGTCCGATTCTTTATTGATTCCTGATCAATTTTCTGTGGGGAAAAAAAATAGGCCTACACAGGTTTTCACCGTCAACACGACTGTTTTATTATCACTGAGTCTGAACACATTGTAGAAAAGGTGCGGATGTCAGTTACCCTCGGTAACGGACGTGCTGCTCGGCTGGGAAACAGTGACGTTTCAGCGTATCGCTGGTGTTTCCACCTTTACTTGAAATGATAATTTTACAGACATTACAAGCAGCACTGTTCTCATCTTTCTTCATGAAATGAAGCCACACTTTGCACCGTTTCCAAGTTTCCAGCAGCATATGAGTTTGACGTCATTGTTTTTCAATGCGCAACTGTCGGAAAAGGAGCTGATAAGATCGGAGGCATACGATTCGGTTCTCGATTCCCATCCCTAATCGTGCAATGTGCTGTTATGCTGTTATCTTTGTGGTCCAGATGTGTTCTATATGTTTTTTGTTTTTTTTTCATTTTGGCACCGTTTCGTTCTACCTGTGATTTTGACCATTGTCTTTGACCCTAATATTGCTGTTATTAAGCTTTGTTTCGTTACAGGATGAGCTGTCGGACTTCGCCAAGTCGGCCACGCCGATGTCCACCACAGCCTCGGACATGGAGAGAGAAGACGGGAACAGTAAGAGCACGGAGGTGCAGGCTGCACCAGGGACCAGATCCATATCAGTGGGTAGGGTCAAACATCAAGACTGCACTAGTTACAGAATCTGTTAGTCTTGTAGTCGTGTTTTTGTTACATGCAGTATATGACACAAGGGTTTGCCATACAGTGTTTATTTTTTAAGCCATTTTTTATATCTAAAAACGCCTGATGCAAGATTTTGCAGATGGTATTTTGACATTTGTCTTACGCAGGTTTGCCTGAAAATGAGGACAGCTCAGATGTGCAGGACATCATTGAGTCCACCCCTGAGCTGGACATGGATCTCATTGGATACAAGCCCTGCAGGTAGTACAAAGAGCATGACGTCGGGCCAGTTTTAAACCAAGTTTCACCAGGTAGCATGACATCACCCGCTGTTCTTATTACTCTCCTAGTACTCCTACTAAAGGCATTGAGAACATGGCATTTGACCGAAACACAGACTCTTTGTTTGAAGAGCTGTCATCAGCAGGCACTGGGCTCATAGGGGACGTGGATGAAGGTGCCGACCTGCTGGGTGAGTAAAAAGTTTTTCATGGGGAAAAAAGCAGCAATGAAATGGAATAATGTATTCTGTCAGATCCTCTGAATACATTTAATCTGGATTGTGTTCTTGATTGTGTTTCTTGATTTATTGAATTGACTCTAATTGTTTAAGTGGAAAAAACCCAAGACATGACTTTCTCTGGTACTTGAGTATTTAATACATCATGGGTTGTGTAAAAGCTCAGTTTCCAATGTTTTGCATGCTGTGTGAAGATTATGTAAATGTTATTTGTGACAATTATACCATGGCCATGGGAAATACTTTTTTTCAATTTGCTGGTAGGTGTCTATTCAAATTGTACAATGCATATAAAAGTCAGAGGTGAAATGTGGCCAATGGACTTAGGCCCTCTATTCTAAAACAAAAAAATGCAATGCAACTTATGGCCACTAACAAAGCCACCCATATCCACGCATATATCAGTTGTAGAAGCCACTATTATTCTTGGCTCAGGATTTCTACCTGGGGGAAATTGTAACTACTTTATCAATAAAAGATGCCTCCCTCTCAGAGGTAACATGTGATTGGTTAGTTTTAATGTCATTCCAGAATGAAGCTTTGTTCAGTTACATTGGCAAGGCCGTGTAAAAAAGGGACCACCAATCACATTTAGATTTTATGGGAATTTCTTTTGAGAAAATAAATAAATAAATATTAAATGATTAGTAATGCTTTTTACAATTTGATTTGGATTTAGTCCTCCCTCATCCTTCCCTGCTGCAACCCAATGATACTAATATATAGTACTGATATAATTATTATTTATATAGCAACTTTCAAGAGCAGACTTAATAACAGACATGGAGTACAGGCATCAAGCTAAAAGCATAAAAGACACTAAAAAACGAAGTGAAAGTCAAAACAAACATTTAAAACCAGATGACAATTTACGCAGCCAATCTTTTTCTTATTTTGTAAGTGGCCATGGTATAATAATACACTTATAATAAGTCACTTTGAAGTCTCCTGATATTGAAAGTAATAGACCGTGTGGAGCAAACGTGTCTTTTTTTCTCAATTTAACTGACTAAAACTATTTATCTTGTATCAGTGAAATGTATTGCATACCAATGAACTGCACAACAACCCTGAATATTTCTTAAAACTGCCCAGAACACTGTTGTAATGCCGCTCTACTGTTTGGCTAGCAGCTGTTGCTCGACTGATAGTCCCAGTTTTTATTGTAACTCCAACTCCTGCTGTTTGCTGCAATGCTACACCTCTTGCTTTGGTCCAGCTGTTATACGCAGCGTTAGCCATCGACCCATGTTGTTAACATCACCTCTCTCTCTCCCGTATCTCATCCTCTGGCTTTTGTCCATAATCCCAGTGGAGTACTCTGGTGTGTATGACCTCAAACCTTTCCTTAGTTTAACATTATTCTGTAATGTTTCCTTTGACCTCTACTCATTAGTCACTTTCTGTCATATCCGCCATTGTTACCCGCTCACAGCTTCTTCTCCATTATGTTTGATAACAGTAGGCATACAGTTGGTTCAGTAATGCACAGTTTATAGTTTTTCAGCTGCCTACTTTGGACTACTTTTGACCAAGTTTGGTGCATGGATGATGGAGTTCAATGCTTCCTTTGTTGGCCTAACTGTTCTTTTTACAGTTATTTTTGTTGCCCTTGTATTTTCCTGTTTTCCTTCTCTGTATCGCTGGGAATGTCGTATCTAACTAGCTTTAGAGAGCCAGCAGCATCTTTTGCTTGTGGAGTCAGCAGCTACATGTTTAGCTGTGGCTCCTTCATCATTTTGGTCATTCCACTGTCTCAAACTATATCCGCATTTCTCTCTCTCTCTCTCTCTGTCTCTCTCTCTCTTCCTTGCTCTTTCCGCCTGACTTGGATTGCATGGTTTTCTCAGACCTTAGTTTGATTGGTAAGACCCCACCCACTCTATCCATCCTTCTCGCGTCAGTCACGTGACATGTGCTGTGTGTTTGTGTGTTTGTGGTAGTTTCTTGTACTGTGAAACCTACAGTGACAAATATCTCACTAGGAGATATTTCACATACTTATGTAGTGCCTTGTTGGATTTGACCCGAGTAAAAATAATCTGTAGTGGAGTGGTGCATCTTAATCTGTAGTGTTTACGTAGTCACTGCTTCATATTGTTGTCCAACAGCTTTTTGTGTAATAAAACTCTAAAATTCATCATCTACTCTGTTCAGGTATGGGCCGGGAAGTTGAAAATCTCATTCAGGAGAATTCACAGCTGCTGGAGACAAAGTAAGTACATATTTTAATGGGTTTTTTTTCTGAACCCAAAGCACTTTCCGGGGCGTTTTTTTTTTTTTTTCTTTTTCCTGTCACATTTTACTCACTGTGGCCTCATTTTTTCACTGCAATATATCCTGCACCTCTATGGAAACGGCACAATCGACAGTCATGGCTAAAAATAAGGAGAACTCTTTATAAACGTTATAATGACATAAATCATAAAAAAAGGGGAAAAAAATGTCTTTGATAATTTATTTTACAAAAATTGGAATCTATATATCCAATACATTTCCAAGTGCCCACATGTGTGCGCTCCACATGCTATACACATTGAAGTATTTACATTTTTACAGCCTCTCTCGTCGTCTCCTCTCTTCTGTGTGCACAGCTGCAGTTCAGTCGAAGTTTGACTGAATTCCTGTCACGTGACTGTTGCTGTCAGCCAAGTCATTCATGGCTCCCAGGTTGCGCTGAGGAGCGCAGAATTGAATGTTTTTTACAGCATCTGGTTGGTGCAAACGGTTTGTTTTTGGCCAAATTTTAAATGAGACACGTAAAATAAAGTGATTTTGATGAAATATCACTATTTTAAGCTTAGATTTGGTTATTTTTCCTGATGGACGCGTTCGTCATGAGTAATTTGTTGAAGAACCGTCAGAAATCTGAAAAAAAATTCTGTTTTTGCAGTTTCCTGCTATGATAAATGGTGTAATTTTAGCTTCTTTTTTTTAAGAAAACATGCCTTTCAAACCCGCGGGCGGGCTGTGGGGTTCAGAAGGTTAAAATGCATCAACAATATTTTACAAGTAGACTAAAATGTCCTTGTTCCCATCTGTCCAGGAATGCTCTGAACGTGGTGAATAAAGACTTGATATTGAAGGTGGATGAGCTGACTTGTGAGAAGGAGATGCTGCAGGGAGAGATGGAGGCTGTGCTGCAGGCCAAGATCAAGCTGGAGGACAAGAACAGAGAGATGGAGGAGGAACTCAAAAAGTAAGTCATAGCAGGGAGCACTTATTAAAACAGGACATAGCAACATGCTTTTATGACATTTATACATGTATATCCTGTGTATCTTGCAAGTGTAATAAATGGTCTTTTCCAGAGTGCGACTGGAGGTGGAGGAAGTGAAACACAAAACTAAAGAGGAAGAAGATGTGAGTCGTTTGCACTTGTACAACAATGCCTTAGCAAATATATGACAAACATGTATGTCTGATATACACCTGCAGTGTATATGTTTGTCCTGTTTCTGTCAGGATGATACGACGGTGTATTAGGGCCATTGTAGGTAAAAAATTATAATAATACGGAACCAGGGGAGGGTGGGACTTCCACATTTCTTCGTAAATTTGTGAGAAAAAAACTTGAATATACAATTCAAACTTTATTTCAGACTCCAAGAAGATTCATAACAGAAATAAGACATACAAGATAAAACAACAACAATTCATCAT
>JAOVVB010279110.1:0-17485 GCA_028570985.1 Heterobranchus longifilis | reverse complement strand
CAATATACCCCCCCCCCCCCCCCTGAAAGCCACAGTGTGATTCGAACACTGGAATTTACAATGCATGTAATGTTTTTTTACGTGAATATATTGAACATGGTTTTTATTAATATTCATTGTACGGTGACCTTGTGTGCTGAGAAAGGCGCCTATAAATAAAATGTATTATTATCATGGCAGCGCGGTGGTGCAGTGGTTAGCACTGTCAACTCACCACACACAAACGCCTGAGAGGGTTCTGGGTTTGAATCCGGCTTGGGGTCCTTCTGTGTGGAGTTTGCATGTTCTCCCCATGTTAGCGTGGGTTTTCTCCGGGTTCTCCGGTTTCCTCGCACAGTCCAAAGACATGCAGGTTAGGTTAACTGATAATTCTAAAATTGCCTGTAGGTGTGAATGGTTGTCTGTCTGTGTATCAGCCCTGTGATTGACTGCCGATCTGTCCAGGGTGCACCCCGCCTCTCGCCCAGTGTCAGCTGGGATTGTTCCAGCCCCCCCGCGACCCTGTACAGGATGAGCGGTTACAGATAATGAATTAATTAATTAATTAATTAATATATACATTGAATGACAACATTCTCTACATTGAATGATGTCTAAATTATCAAAATGTTATTCCTTCATTTATATGTTTCAAAAGTGGCAGACAAAAAAAATACTGGCAGGCTGTGCAGAAAGTGAATTTCAGACCCTGCCGCAGTTAGATGTAGCTGAACGGATGGAGATCAGCGACCGCTTTGAGACCCAACAGTCAGCACCGAGAGAAGAGGCCATGAGATGAGGTTATCTCGTCGTCTAAATGTTGCATTGCTTTTTTGGACGCTGAATAAAAGTAGATGCCAAGTGCCAAGGTATAGGATGCAAATTTCCAGTGCGCTGCTGCATACAGGAGAGCGGTCAAGCATAGAGAGTGTGCTGTAAGGGTGAAGCCTGTGTGAAATTTAACTAAAACCTGAGATCAAGACAGGGAAATCTGTATAACCACAACTGTCTGATACATAAACACGTAACAAATATATTTTACACTAATAGTTCAAGAAGAATCAATGATGATTTAGACATTTTTGATGACAAGGCCATTCAATTTGTTCTGCAAGACATACAGCGGCATTAAGACAAGACAGTGAGGAGACACAAATCAATAAAAACACATTAACGCATTTAGACGTCTCTCCATTTACCCAACATTACTCTCAATGCTCTCAACCAGTTGGGAGTGTAGTGTCACATTGTGTCATCTCACTTGATGCCTGTGTCACCTTGCATCCAGAACACAGAGCTAAAGCTGTGTTAGGTGTTTGTCTCCCACTGGGACTGCCCATGTAAGAAATAGCATGCACCCAGGGAGGCACACATTGCTTTGGGCAAAAACATACACTCAGTACATGTGTTCCATAGAAGCACAGATAGTCTGTTTCATCACATGCCCTTCAAATTATAGCCACTGAAAGGTACATTGTGCTTCCAGCTGAGGAATGAGCTGGACGTCAGCAATCAGTGCTAAAGATTTGTGCCAGCAGTATGCACACCGGTCCTTAGTGGCCTACATTAGTGAGTGAGCAGAGGAATAAAGATGACTGGATTTAGGGTTCTATTTGGGATCAGATTAGGAGCTAAAGCCCAGTGTGACTGACAGCATAATAAGCCCCAAAGATCTGGGATATTGTAATCACTATATCTTTTCAATAGTGCAAACACATTGTTTTCTGGGTTTTTTTTCCCTTTAACATCCTCTGTTGTTGTATACCATATGTTTCTACTTATTCATGAATTTATGTTTTCCACTTCTCCTCATGAATTCCACCACCTCCTAAGCTTCACATCCCCCCCCCCCATATGTTTTTCTCCTCTGTCAGTCTTATCGCTGTTCCCTTGGCTTTCATTTCTCTGGGGCTTTGATGGGTGCTGTGATGGCAAGATGACTGACAGGCTGAGCTGATTTCCACACACTAATCATGACATCACCGCTCAGTCGATTTCATTTCACATCACATCACATCAAGGGAGGCTGATTGGAAGGTGCAAAAGACCAAAAGACAGTTTCATCCCTCTCTTATTGAGAAATAATGTACATTGTCAGTATGATGATCAGCTTACACCTTTATGTATTAGCAGTTATTTCAACAAAGAAAGACACTAATTTATTTTAGTTTTCTCATCACTGCCCTGTAACACACTTTGAATTATCTGTGTTGTCTTTGAAGTGTTATTTAAGCAATAGCTCACAACAGACCGTGGTATGTTGTAATTATATCACAGCTAAGGGGCGTTGTTCGGCCCAATTATTATAAATAATAAATAATAATGTTCACAATAAAATGGGCCCTCCTGAGCCGGCTGCCTGAACATACCGAGGCGGTTGACGGGAACGAAGCCTACACCAGCACCTCTTCTTTACCGAGCCCTGCATGTCGTTTAGCAGGTGGATTTTTTTTCCTGGAGACGTACTGTTCAATTCACTCCTCCATCCAGGAGGTCCAAATTAACCTGAAATGTTTCAATTTTGCAACAGATTTTAGCTAGCTAACTTTGTAAGGCTACTTTGTATCAGTTTGTTAGGCGTAATGATGGATCCCACCTGCTTTCATGGCAAGACCTGCCCTGCAGCAGCACGATTAAGGGACCTGGAGTAGGGTTAGGATAGTCCATTGAGCCAACATTTCTTTCTCAGATGCAGAGTGATACTGAATTGTGCAAAGGAATTAGACATCATAACTGTTGTATGTGGTTATTATACCATGGCTATGAACCAATTGGATTACTTGATTTGAGCTACACATTTAAAAGTACCCGTTAGGCTACCTGATAGGTACGTGTTTGTGCATTTGAGGATGCTCCAACACCTGACATCAGTCAGCTGCAGAGCAGATATCCATCTCCCAAATCTTATATGTTATTGTTGTGAACTTGAACGCAAGGACAGAGTTCTTCTGCATTTGCATGTGACCTTAATGCAAGTTTGACAAGAAAATGAAGGCCATGAAATGTGTACTGAGATGGATTGCCAATAAGGAAGTTTCAAGTCTCTGTAACTTTATGTGCACAATGCCGTACAAATAACTGCAAACCAGTGGCTGCCTTGAAGGTAAAATATCAATTACTTAAGGCATGCTTTGGAAGATGGTCAGCAATAATTTAAAGTACTTAATAGGCTAAACCCAGTACTATATGATCATTTAAAAAGGTAGAGATTATAATAGTAATCTAATGATATGAAAAGTTCAACTTGATTACTGTCCAAAGTTTGACCATTATCCTATTATCTAAAGGAGCTTGGCTACCATATTCCAAATGAGAGAATAGCAGCTACTTAACCAAAGTGACTTGCTCCATGTATTGCATCAGATTTCACAAGTCATGCATGGGGAAATTAGCTATAGAGACCAAAATTTTTGTTTTTTGATACCAGATTGTAAAGATGTTTATTTCTGCTGTAAAGTTGGGCATTTTAACATGGGGGTCTATGGGGATTCACTCGCTTTTGGAGCCAACCTCAAATGGCCATTTGAGGAACTGCAGTTTTTTTGGCACTTCTGCATTGGCTTCATTTTACAGACCCAGAGGTTACTGCTTGAGGGGAACTGCAGAGTTTGTGATAATTGAGTGAATTCAATTAAATATTGATTAGTACAGCAACTTTAAGTACATTAAGCAGATTTTGAAATATCCTGCTAAATAAGGGGCAAGAAAACTGAACCACGTTGGCAAAGGTAATTATCTCATCTCATTTTCAGTCTCCCCTGACGTATCTTTAGAAAAGATAGACATTAATTTTTTTTTATTGTAACAATCAAGATGTGCATTTCACTCCTGGGTTGAAAGTGAGTCCCACTCCGCCACTGTAAAAATAGATTATTGACCATAAAGGAAAGGCGAGACGAATGAAGACTCATGTTTGACCCCCATATACCTACCAAAGTTTCACATCTGGCTAATGCACTTAGGCGCTCATATTCCCCATCACTCTCTGTCTCACTCGCTGTACCTCTATTTTTATCTCCCTCTCTCCACACATGACTATACTATACTATAAATAGCTGCAGCATTCCCCAAATCATCTTCTCACCGGGGGAAAAGGAGTGTTAAACCTAAATAACCATGCCTTTGCCTGACAGGCAAAAGGCCAATGTTTCACCTCTAAGCCTGACGCTAATCATGGTGACAATATTTGGAAAAAAAAAATGCACATAGATACTCACAGCAGCTCTGTCATCTCTGACATTTCCCATTTTCCATCTTGTTATCTGCAGCCTTCTGTTGACATTCCCAAAGCCTCACGTGCGGAGCCAGAAACAGTTGAAGGAGGATCTAAAAATAGAAGCAGTACACAGCTCAGTGTGCCCAATATGAGTGAGCACGTTTTTAATATCTCCTCATTGAATATGCATGAGATTAAGTACTCTAGACGCCACTGTTTATTGAGTGACGAACATTGTTTCTAAAATCATCAACTCCCTGCAACCAGCTATACAAATCCGTTGTTTTTCCAGTTCAGTATGAATTCATTGACACGTGAATGGTATGAAAACAGATATGATAGAAGGATTACTGTACACAGTATATATTGTAATTATTACTACGCAGTGAAATAAACCCCCTGTAAATATCTTCTTTCTTTTACAAATGCAAGCATGCATCCTCCAATTTCTGTCTCTTTCATCGAAATATTAATTAGCACAACTCTGCTTGCTGCAATTAACCGATCGGATGATTTAATTGACAGGATGGATATATCACTCGATCTTCTAAATGCAGGAAAGGTGGTGTAGCGTCTGTCTCTACAGCTGTCAGACTTGCACTGTTAAACCTTTTAATCATGGTTTGAGTGACTGAACGTCAAAGGTTGCACACTCACCCTACAGGACATACACGCCCACATTTTCTGTAGGTCATACAACTCTCTGAAGGATGTCAGGGAGGAAGCTGTTGCTCTGCTGCTTTTTCTCATTAAACTGTGCTTGTATACCTCTAATGATCTATGCAGGTGTCACTAATTCAAATGTGGGTCATCACTCGTGACCCCACAGACGGGGCAGCATATGCCAATGTACTGTATATGCTGACAGATCCGGCCAAACGTCACAGTATTTCACGAAAACCAACTGCGTGTCGTAGACTTTCTTCATCAATTTTCTTGTAATGACTTACTGAGAAGATGCGGTAAAATAGGTACAAATGTTACCAGGCAGCTAAAATCCCTTTGCTGAATTGGCTCCAGTGGCAGCCTCTATAATCCGAAGGGACAGGTGTTGCCATGACAACCGCTTGCCCTGAGCTGAGCTGGCAAAGCTTACAAACAAATGATTACATGAGTAAAAAAAAAAAACTGTCTGTGCCAAATATGTGCGCAAAGAGCACACAAGGTGTTTCAGCCTCCTCTGCTGCTCTGGAACACGAAAACGAAGAAACGCATCCAAATCTTCAACCCAGTACCTCAAACGAGAGCTAGAGACACAAGCGGGATACCACACAGCGGGCATGCAATGACCTTGGATCTATCAGGAGATAATTTAGCACAGGAGCTGTGGACTGACAGCGCATGGTGGTCTCCTCGCTGTATAGGCTGAAGATAAAACTAATAATAGAGCTACTGTATCTTCTTAGAGCTCAGCAGCATCATCAAACGCAAAGGCAGAAAAAGGCCTCACAAAGTGCTTCAAGCCACGTGAATCCAGGAGGGCGTAACTGTTACTCATGGCCGACAGTTTCATTTTATTTTCATTTCTGACCTTGTCAGATTCTCATCATTTCTGTGAGTAGGAACCTGAGTAGTGAGTGGTTGACTGGACAGTTGCAACACAGGCTCGAGTTAAGGTCTTGGACTTTTAATCCACATCAGTTAGTCCCACTGAGGGCTATAGTAGCCTATGTGCTGCTTTAACAGATAGGGCTTAATTGGAAGTCTTGTCTCGCTTTTCCAAATCCCTACTCGTTTATTTGCTCTTTGGTTGTTATCAACTACTACTCGGAGTGCTAATCTTTAAAGAGGATAAGAACAATTGCTTGGCTTGCAGTGTTTCAGCAAGGTACGTCAATTTATCTCAGTTGTCAAAGTGCTATAAAAAAAAAATATGAAGCTTCATCCAGCAGTTGGTTAGCTTAGCTTAAAATAAAGACTGGAATTGTGGGGAAAAACAGCAAGCCTGGCTCTATTCAAAGGCAACAAAATCCACCTGAAATCACCTCTAAAGCTCCCTGCTGTAATTGATGCATTATGTGTCATTTGTTTAATGACCAAAGTGTAAAAAAGACAGGTTGTAGTTTTATCAGAGGGTATATGCTGACTCCAGGAAGAGCTAAGTTAAGTGGCTAGTAAGATTCATATTTAATGGGCAGATATGTTACAGTATTTTCTCCTTATGTTGCTGATGTACAAACTATTGTAATCGATGGCTATATCACTACTTCTATAGCCTATTGTCGCCATTGCATTCACTGCATTCATGGTTAGCAGAGAGAACATATTCTTCCCTGCAACGTCTGAACAATGCATCGCTTTAGAGCAAACTAGGGCAGGCAGGACACGCCATTACTCACCTAATATTGGAAGAGCAGTTATAGAGGAGTTTCTCTTGCAAAGTCCTGCTTCATTCTCACTTATGAATCAGCTGATTCATACAAACATTATACAAAGCTGCAATAACAACAAAACACACTACAAAGGGGTATAACCAGGATAAATAGGAACCTTCCAGCTCTACCTGCTGAGCCACAGCAGCACCACGAGGGGATAACACCAAAATCCTTGCTTTGGGGACCATAAATATGCGTACCGAAAATACATTGGAATTGGCTCGACATTAAATGGCCCCCATCTCTCTCAAAATATACGATATGTGGCCGCCACACAATATTGGTTAATCAAGCAAGTTCACTTTTTATGTTTTCCGTTCACCTCACGATGGCAGGACCATCATACAGTTTGTAGACATGCACCAAGTAGGAACTACAGTGCGCAGGTGGAACTAATGAAACTAATGTTTTAGGAAGCCAATAGGGCCACAGCAAAGAAGCATAAAGTCGATAGTGAGGTCCGCCACTTTCAGGAATGGTGGAAAGTTGAATACTTTTCACTGAAACAGTTGCGTTTGTCTCATTTGCCAAGAGACTGCTGCTGTTATGAAGAGTTCAATGTGAAGAGACATTACAAGACAAAATCCATACCAGCAGCTGTCCTGCAGTGAACGGGTGGATAAACTGAAGCAGCTCGCAGCTAGCCTAGCCTCTCAGCGGCAGCTTTTTACACGACCGAAGGATTCAAAGGAAAACACTACCGGGGCTGGTTATGGAGCCGTGATCGTGAAACACGGAAAGCCTTTTGCTGAGGACGAATTTGTTAATGATTGTGAACTGAAGATGGTGGAAAACATGGTGGTAAACATTGGCATATTGCATGTGATTTATTTTTTATTTTTTAAATAACCCATGTGATGCGAGAAGCAGCTGCCCCCCCAGGCATTTTTTACATGATCTAATCTGGCCCCCATTCAAAAAGGTTTGGACGCCCCTCTGGTAAGCTGTTGTTGAGATCTTAAAGATACATTTTGCTCTGCAAGGTGAATCCAGTGGGCACACAATCAGCAAAAGTCTACACTGTGAAAAGGACTTTGACAGCTGCTTACAATGAAAATGCTGCTGATGGGGGCATTCTGGTTTGACAATGTCCCCAGTTCAGTTCTGGCTGGGGGACATTTGTTGCAGGTCCTACCCCCTGTCTTTCGTCATGTTTCTGTCTGCATCTCTGTTGAATAAAGTCAAAATGACAAACAATAATCTTGATAAAAATGGGGCTCAACAGCACCCAACTGTTATAACAAGCAATCATATTAAAGAGCAATGTATTCATCTAAAATATTTCCTTATTGTGGTTCAAATTTTCAGACTCTGCCAGATAAGAGATTTAATGATTGCAATTTTCCTTAAAGCTCGTGTTGAGAAGGACATTCCCAGAACAGCATCAGTCAGCGGTAACCTCTAGACTGTTACCCAGAGTTGGGTAGACACATCTCAGCTCATCAGTTCTGTGAATCCCTCTGGCAACACAGTTTGTCTAATTTTGGCATGTAAAATAAAATCTGCTTCATTTATGTTATGAAACTTGTTTATTTGGCTTCCCATTACAGACTGCGCAGGCATTAAAAATTTACAGAGTAAATGCCTTGTGAAACTATTTTTGGGCGCTACAACCCACAAAAGCTACCTTTCCCTGGGTAGCACAGGCTGCCAGGGTAATTTAGGTTTCTAAAACCGGCTCTTACGTTTGCGCTTGTGATAGAAGAGCATTAAAGCATGGAGGCATTATAAGTCCTTCTCTATGGACTCCGGCTTATATTCTCGCAGAGCTGTCTCATCCAGCAACACTTCAAATTAGCATCGCTGCCCACAGGGCAGTACTAGGGAAAGACTGGACTGTCTGTAACGTGGGAGCCAGGAGCTGGCTGACAAAGCCCAGAGGGTCAGAGCAGCCCTCACTGCCTTTGGTTTGAGGTTTTAGAGAGTGAGTGGGAGAGATAGGAAGAGTAGGTGGACAGTTTCATCACTATGAAGAAAGGAAAAAACCAGGGTGCTCTCCCAAATTCTTCTGGAGGGTGGTGGTCACAATTAAAGAAGAGCAGAGTTGAGTTGATTACTTAATGTGAGAAACAGCAGAGCAAAGTACGGCCATTCAAACCCACACATCTGCTCCCAGGCGTGTCTGTGTACTGAAAATGGATTTGAGACTGCATCAGAAACACTAAAATTAGTACAAAAGCCAATAACATCCATTGAACATGTAAGAGGTCTTTTCAATTATTCAGCAAGCCCAGCTTTCTAATTATGCATATGCACATAAGCATCATCAATTATGCACATGAATTATTCATATTATTAGAGCGTCAGAGTAGAAATAGGAGGAATTAGGCCTTGAATCTTATATTACAGGAGGGGATTTCCAATGTGTTTTTTTTTTCCAGACAATTCCATTTAGTTACTATCAAATAGTAAAATAATCAATATTGAACAAAACATACTGCTTAACAATTCACATACATCATCATTTCCTTTGGCCAGCCAATGTTTATTAACAGTCCGTAAAAGATGTAAATCCAAAGTCCACTCTGTAGTAAAATACTCTAATCTGATTCAGATTAAGCAGATTCATTTTGAAAGAGCAAGGCCCAATGGGGAAGGTCCAACTCCACCAACGTCATCACTCACTCTGACCAATGGTGTGACTTCATCACTCATTCAGTAGTCTGGGTTGCTATGTAAGCAGTGTTTGAAAATTACATCCACCAACCAGTGTGAGCTGCGCTGCTTAGAAAGCAGTAACCCCAGTTTTGTCTTTCCATAGCAGACAAAAAGCTGAGAATGAGACGTCCTTAGAGGCTGTGTACGAGTTACTGGACACAGAGTGGGCAACTCCTTTGCCTGGGAGGAGGAAGAGGGCTGAAACTGACGCACTTCCAGTACCTGAGCCATAGATTTGGGATTGAGCACTTTTGGCAAAAAGGCAGGGTTAGGCCAAAGTGACACTCCTGTGCTATCTGCCCTCCACCATAACCAACCCTCGCTAACAGACAGAGCACACAGCTCTCCAACTCGTTTTGCAGAGCAGAGAGCCAAAAGAGCAAAACAAGCTGTTTAGAGAGACAGAGCTTTCAAGTCTGCTTCAGCAATATGCTCCCTTAGTGAGATACTTCAATACAAGAGACAAGTCCCAACTTGGTGCTCGCAAGGTAAAGCCTGGACCCAAGCAACGGGCTCCTTCAGAAACTGACACACTAAAGAATGCCCGGTGTCAGGCCATCGATCCCCTCATGAAACGTTGAAATAGCTGAGGCATAAACCCTAATTGTACTGCCTTCAACATTCACGCCCAAACATCAGTCTGAAAAGATTCTCCACCTTAGGGAGTAATTAGCTTGAGTAGATGGAGCTCTAGCATTGCTCAATATCTTGCAGACAGTGTTATCTAACCGTTGAGAGACGGACTCTGCAGAGGCCAGACCCACAAGCGTATTGTGATTATTGATCTTCTGTGAGGAAGGTTCCCCAGTGATGTTCCTGAGAGAAGGAAGTCCCTGTCCCTCCAGGGGAAGGACTGTGTCACGAGCAGCCTCATCCTCCTGTGCTTTTTGGACGGGTATGAGTTGAACCACTGCTGTATGGGACGCACCCTCAGCAGGCCCAAGCTTCCCTAGTTGGAAGCGACTTAACGCATGGGTGCAAGAGCTCTGTCTACAGACGAAGTTTATTTGTTCTGTCAGCTAAAGTTCTCCGTCGCTACGACAGATTTCCGTTTGTAGTTACGGGTGCCACTCTGGCTGAAACGATGCACGGTGCCCTTAAGACCTTTTTTCCAGGTTAGTAATAATATAAAACCTTTCTGAAACTACATAAAACTTATACAGAAATGTTCTGTAAAATAATGTGTATGTTTGCAGTTTGTTAAATGATGTTAAACAGAAATGCAACAGCAGATCAGCTGTCTAACCTGAACTGTCTATTTACTGGATTTTTCCCTTCCGTTGGCTAGTTGTGCCGGGCCACGCGGTCTACATCCGCGTGTGCATCGCGGAACCTCTTGCCTCTTTTTTTTGTCATCCATGTTAACAGGTTAGCGCCCTCTTCGAGGAGGGATGGTTATCAACCACGTGGACTGAGTGTGTGGGGGTCTGTTTACCATGCTTTGTCAGTGTGACTTTCTTCAGTGTCATCACCATTTATATTGGCTAATATCCACATGATAGACAGTCAGTTCATAGGGCTATCTATAACGTTACTGTGGCGTCTTCATTCTCGGGATGTTACGGTGAGGAAATTTCACCAGCGGTTAATAAACTCGTGACACCACAAGCGCACCATGGATGACTGCCCCTCCGGTCGAGCTTTTGCTGCACGACCCATTTTGGCAGCCACCGGGCACTTTTGCTTTTTCACTTTGACACCAAATCCTCCACCATCATCTTGTCGTGAAGTGACCATTAAATCTGACTCCTGCAGCTCCTCTGTGCTGCTGCTGTACAGAGCAGACACTTTCATGTGGGCGCTGGTACGCA
Organism: Heterobranchus longifilis; assembly: GCA_028570985.1. Taxonomy (NCBI): domain Eukaryota; kingdom Metazoa; phylum Chordata; class Actinopteri; order Siluriformes; family Clariidae; genus Heterobranchus; species Heterobranchus longifilis. Next base: position 6,446 of record JAOVVB010279110.1, on the reverse strand, counting down.
AAAATGAACTAAATGGGTTTTATTTATTTATTTATTTTTTTTAAAGCAAGGCAGTGAGAAAGTAATGTAATTGTGTATGTCCAAACACTGTATCACCGATACCGTTGCAAACCCAGGCTACTTCATTCATATCTATACAATGACTGCGACCATTCATATCTGTACAATGTGTTTATGATTAAATTGTTTACTACAGCACAAAATTGTTAGCACGAGCACACATTTTTAAGAGATCTAGCCTCTTAATTTTGCTCCCCTTTAACTTTAAAATATCAACATTTTATTCTGGGTAAGCGTGCCCCCAGACCCCCCTACAGGGTTCAAGATCCACTCCTCACAGTCTCACAAAACCATGTGGGAAACAAATACAAATGTATATTTGTGCAGAAAGCCATGTATAGTAATGGAAAAATAACAGATTTTTTATTTAAAAAGTATATAGTTGCATCGTTAAAATAAGTTCCAAATTGCAAGATTGTAAAAAAAATATATATACATACATAAATTCCACCGGCTTTGCCGCACAACCAGAACACCAGTGAGAAAAGTTCAGTCAAAAAAATGTTTCTCACCCACGTTAACAATTTCTCAAACTGTCTGCCCTCTGTGGAGACTGTGAGACGTGCATTCATTATTACAGAAAGTGGAGAACAAGAAAATGTACCTGTTGAAGAGGATTGCTCTTGCTCTTCTTCCAGTTCTCTGTGAACCCCAGGGACTGAACACGAGCCAGCACCATCTCTGGGTCCTGGATTACTTGATCTAGAGAGGGAGCACAGATTAACCAGTCGTTAAGATATGGCAGTTCCACACAATCACTGTGTCTTGTATGGATTCACACATGCAGCCACAGCCAGTGTGTTTTCTCTGCAGTGAAATATTAGCAAAACAATTCCAATCCAAAAACCACGTTGATCACGGGGTATGATGAAGGGGTACCTGAGTCCATCTGTGGGGGGTATGTTGGACAAAAAAATGGAAACCACTGCAGTAGGCCACAAGGCACAATTAAGCAATTTCCAGTGGTTGAAGATGACTATATACTGTAGTTAAAAGCTCCAAGAAAAAGCTGGTTAGAGAACAGATGTGCGATCCCAAGGTAAAGAATGAACCTCCGTGCTCCAGTGTCGTGATGTTTCTCCATCAACACAAAGATATTGGAGGCTTTGTATAGCTGTGACATGCAGCTGGATTTAATTAGCTTTATATATCCACGGGGGGAAATTGTTAACACTGTAGTGTGCCCTTCATTGACATTAACATAAAAGTTTGTTGCTACAAATGGTGTAGTCTCGCGTAGCCAGACCTATCTCCACAGCGCTGTGTCAGCTGGGTCCTCAGGCAGCAGTATGAGAAGGCCTTACATTCAGACCTTTATAATTATCATCTTAGACCAATTAACCAATGGCCAATTAACGGGGCTTTTGGTCCGTGGTGTATGGGTTTCTCATCTTCACAGTACATAATCACGACAAAGTACGCTAATTAGAGCCCTTGAAACTGTAAACGTCCAGAAACACAGCTATAAAGATATCATTTTTGTAATTTGTTGCACAGTCATTGCAGATCATTAAGACACAAAGATTGGTGCACTTTTGCCCCTACAAGGAGCTACAAGGATCATCAAAGTCTAGTTATCAAAAGTTGAACATGGGCCAGATATGCACCTGGATATGCAGAGTGATCTTGGGCCTATGGACTGACAGCATTTCTTTGGTTGTAAGTTTGGACTTTTTTTAATAGCTGCATAAATGAACCTGCAACTTAATTATGAATTCTAAATTGAATTCACTATTTGTCATGAAACTTAGAAACCCTGTGTTTTCTCTCCAACCAAGAAGCATTCCACTTCCATCTTCCCATTTCTATTTTTGGATCTGTTCTGTGTTGTCCAGCATAGCCTTTCCTTCCAGAGGCTTGTTACTTAGAGCTGGTGGGATCTGGGCATATGTGTCCCTGTTTGTTTCCGATGTATTTTCAGAGAGGTTAATGCGTGCTGACATCACATAAATGTCCTCTCATCCAACTGAAAATATGCCAACCATGCAGCAAGCAAGCCAACTGCACACGCACGCACACTCACACTCATTCTATCACTCTGTCCTTATCTTCCCATCTGAGTTGATCTTTCTTATTTCAATACACTGTAATCCCATCTCTCTCTATTTATCTCCATCGGTAAATAACCAGGCTGTCCTGGTTATTAACACGTTCATGTCGTCCATCCGATAGTGTTGGAGCACTTTCTACAGTAAATACTTTTTAAAAAAGGAGAAATTGAATTTTAAAGGACAATTTCCCAGCTTTTACACATCAAACTCTGTTTAGTGGTTTCAGGGAGTACTACTGTACATAAAAAGTTATATAAAGCCTTTTGTTGCTTCAGAGGGAGAGAGAAGTCTTATAATGTCAGGTGGGGCTAAAGACTACAAGTCTCAAAGAAATGAAAAACATCTGGGGATGTGAGGTTACCAGACCTCTGTACCCGCTCCTCATCCCCGCTTTGAGGCAGGGATCCACCCAACATCCAAGACGAAACTGGCAGAGAGGCGGGAGAGAAAAAGTTACAATCACTTCAGCACCACAGACAGCACCATGGATTTATCAATACACAGCACAGTTGGCACATATTTTTCTCCCCCCGTTTAAATAAATTTTCCATCCATACGACCTCTGTTTTGATAAATATCTCTGTCTGTCCACACCAGAATGTATAAACGACTCCAAATGCTCACCAGGCCAGTATGACCAGATGCCGATACGCCAACGATACATTGCTATCTATCTCCACAGCGCTGTGTCAGCGCTGGAGTAAGGTCTGGCTCCATTGCATTTTCACTCAGGTATAGGAGGAAAAAAAACTCTCTGGCTTGTTTGCATTTCTTTTAACCAATCACAACTGTCTTGTGTGGCACTAAGCCCCGGCTGCAACGAAGGGATTTCAAATACCAGAGACATGCAGTGAGTTTTAGCTTTAGCCCTAGTAACAGATTTAAAAAAAGTGAAACAGAAGCTAATTATTTCTCTGTCTTTCTGGTACACAGCTCACCGTCACGACAAGGTGAAGTTGTTGTCTCTGGGGTGTCAACAAAAGTAGAAGAAGAAGAAGAAGAAGACTGCTATAAAGCAAACATGAATGTGAACTTTGCACAATTTAAAAATATCTAAATAATTGGCTTTGCAAATGTTTTATAACAAGAAAATGTATTAAACACATTTGGGTGAGAAACACTGAGTGCAAACATAACTATATTTACAAGAAAACTGCACACCTAAAACTGCAATCTATAAACAATGCAAACTATAAGAGATATCAAAAAGCTGAATCAAAGTAAATACAGTGCAAAGAGAGGTGACATTTGTTAATGTTTGAACTGAAGTATCATGATGTGGGAAGAGCTCAAACAGGGGCATGTTTGGCTATTCCTCTCATGGACTTCAGTGATTCAAAAAATGATAATGTAAACAGCTTAATTTCTGAAATACAAAACATTTTCTTTCTTTTTTTTTTTAATCAAAGCAGAAATTTACAGAATAAAACAGAACTAAATGTACAGCTCAAGGTATTCAGAAGTGATAATAAAAAGGTGAATGCTGCAGCAGGCAAGATTTGTGTTTGGGTGAATATCATATGAAATGATTTAGTATTTATTTATGTCTCAGGGAAAATGCGTGCGTGCGTGCGTGCACGCTGCGTGCCATATCACAGTTCAAGAGAAATGTATCGTGTGCAGAAAACAGAGTAGAGAGTAGGCCGACTAGTCAATGAGACATTTATATGTAATAGACTGGGAAGCCTATATGTTCCTGTGGGTGAAAATTGCGATGTCTCCCAGAATCACTTAATCAGTGTTAAAGCAGCGTTGGTGGCATGCTCCTGAGAAAAGGAACAATTATCTTGTTGAGAAAAATTATCTTGCATTGTTAGCATTCTCATGATCAGACAAGCTAATTGTACCCCATCACACCATTACAGTGAAATCTCAGACATAAACATTAATACGCTCACGCAGTGGTTAAACAATGAGCTATAATATCAAGTTAGCTCGCCCTGTGTTACACTATCACACTCGAACGCTTGTACAAACCACTGGACCTCTTTGTCTAAAAGACTACTTAAATCTACTGACTAGCTCTCTTGACTGAAAGTGTACTTGCTCCCTTGACAGCACTGGTAATCTACTGCCATTAAATATGAAAGAAGCCATGACCATTTCCATCATACCAGACCAGCCCAAAATATTGAATCCAGAGTGCTGCTTCCGCATATTATGGCTGGAAAAGTGGACTCTGTCAGACCCGTATTTTCCTTCCATTTGAAGCAGTACAGAGTCATTAAAGTTATGGCACAAAAACGTATAGCATATTACTTGTTCACAGAGAGACACATACAGGAATATGTACACATAAGAGCACAGTGACCTTTGGAGTGTCACCAATCACAGTGGGGTGGCAGATAGAGCCACCTGGAAAAATAGAAGAGCTGTTCTCTACCAAGCAAGAAAAGACATATGTCCTGCACAACACAGTTCATTAACCCCATATGTTACCCTCAGAGCAGCACACCACATACCAGCAGCGTACAACACAGTAGAAGAGTTTGCGCCAAATAAACAAGCTGGTTCACTTTTCTCCCTTTTTATATGAGGATGTGAAGTCAATCATGAACGGATATTTTTAGATGGTAGTGTAGTAAAGCTCGGTTTCAATTATTAAAACAACTTTTCTAACACAAACTGTCATCGATTATTTTAATGTGAAATGTAAAAAACGCCCCGCTGCATCACATTGCCTCTGGTACAATGAGGTATTTATTTTGATTGCTTTTAAACTACACACATTGCACTCTCACTCACTTTTACACAGTTCTATGTAGTTTTTACCTGTTTTGGAGGGTGTAGAGGGGAAAAAAAGACCAGCCGCATAAAAATATAGATGAGCTGCGCAATGCTCAGGCGGCTTCCCAGCTTCAGTTGATTATAATGGACACTCTCTGCTGTGGACATGTGGCGGGAGACGTGTGGCGCCGCATCTGTGCTGGTGCCTTATATATTTTGGCTGGTCAGCAGTAAATAAAACATTTTGAAAGGGCAGCGAGGTTCCCTCCAGCACAGATTAAAAAACCCAGGTCTGTACTGGGCATGAACACTGGTACACTTTAGAAGTAATAAGAAAAGTAACTGTTTATGTTGACCTAACGTTATGTGTTTTCTTGTTGGAAATGCAATCCTGACGAGAGGGTTTTGGCAGGCAGCTGCTGCCCGCTCTTCCTGGTACTGCGGCGCTGAATCTTTTTATGGTACGGAGATCCGGACTGTACCGGCCTACTTTCACCCCTGGATGTAGGCCTGTGCATTATGGCAACCAACTAGTCCTCAGTGTCTAGACGCTTCGCTCAACTAGAGACTTCTCCCAGCTTTCCTTACTAAAACTAGAGAGTTTAAAAAACCCTGCATTGCAGAACCAATCCAAAGTCTATAGGGGCGGTCCATCATATTGGGAGTTGTTTCCACTATATGGGATCTTTCCCTAGAAAAATGCAACATAATTAAAGTTGCGTTTCAAATACAGAGATGCGCATAATGTATCATAATATTTTAATGGTATTCTATTCTTTTGTTAGATTTCGTGGTATTCATTTTAGTAGAACAATTCCTCTTTAAAGGACTTTGAGGTGAAAACAACACAATGTCAGCCATACAGAATCATTTGACCCTCAGCAGTCTCTTAGCAATTTTAATATGTCTGAGTGGTACTATGAGAGTGTATGACCATCTTTTTAATGCTGATCTGAGCTTATTCCTGCGTGAAGATAAAGGAAAGGAAAATCTGTCATGTTTGGGTCATTTATATTTCAGGTCGTGTTCAGGTTTGGTTATTAAAGCAGGTTAACACGGGCTGAAAAGCAATGTTTCACTGTCCTCTCTAGCTGAAGGTTTCAAGTTTGTTTGACATTGATGTCACGGTGTACTGACGCACCCTCATGGAGTAAACATGCAGTGTGTAGCCAAAGAGTGTCGCCTATATGTGTTGTATTAACCTGCTGAGCTTACAGTCAATAATGTATGAAATACATTAAAGATACTGGGTTCAGGTCTCAGTTTTTGGCCTGTGCAGATCTCTACATCACGCTCTATGAGCAGAAGAATCAAACTGACTGTCGAGATGAACCTCCTGCCGTGATGACTGATGGAACTTCTGCAGTCTGTTATAATGTATAATGTAAAACCTCATTTTTACTCTTAAAGGAGCAATAGGCTAAATCATTTCGCCGCTAGATGTCGCAGTTGTGCACTGCATGTACACCAAAACAAAGTGGCTCAGCAGCCACACCTCCCTTTACCCCTCGCCCTCCTCTCGCTTTCCACCCCCGCCCCACCCCCTCATGAACACTGAGCAAGCAAGAAAACAACGGGACCGTCTTCATTTTGAGGAAAATGTCGAGT